>VDFB02359801.1:0-28300 GCA_007258455.2 Sequoia sempervirens
GATTCTTTGGATGCCAAAACTTTCCTTCTATTTGCTTGAAATCCATATTTCCATTGGAATGCAGAGATTTAAAGCCTTCCCTTCTCTGCTTTTCATGAAGTTTCTGGCGACCTTCCTTTCCCAAGCCACTAGTATTGATAATGACCGGAGCTTGCCAAGCCTAAGAAGAAATGTGCCTCTTATCATTCTAAAAACCTCGCACACTTCTTCTATTGTAAGGCCATCTTTGGTGATGTCTTCCACAATATTGAAAACCCTGGTGCTTGTGAAACTCCTGCCTGGTTCGTCGCTCCACCATGTTCGCCTGGATGTTTTGAAATAATATTTTATTTGCATTTTTTCCTCCACTTTTTAATGAAATAATTGTTTCCAATTATTTTAAAAAGTCAACTTTCATTAGCCTTTTTTTCCATAATTAAATAAATTCTAATTATTTAATTATTTCTCACTTTTCCTCCACTATTAAATAATTATTTTAATTATTTAGTAACTTGTCTTTTTCCTCCACTTTTTAATAAAATAATCGTTTCTAATTATTTTAAAAAGTCAGCTTTTTCCCTCTTCTTCTTTAATTAAATAATTTCTTTTATTATTTAATCATTCACTTTCCCTCTTAATTTAAATAGTTTATAATTATTTAATTTAAACTTTTTCTATGTCAATCTTCTTTTTTATCTCAATTAACCTTTTCCCTTGATAAGGTTTTATTGCCTTTTAATCTCTATCATCTATCCTTAATTGAACCTTATTTTTGCCCTAACCCTATTTCCTTGCTTCTCAAAGCAATCTCATCCATTGATCTTTGTCATTCAATCTTAGCCCTTCATTAAAATTTGGTTTTCTATAAAAGAGACATATCCTTGTCATTTCAACCCAAACTACAACTACATTCTTTGAAATTCTTGCTATCAACCATTATCACTTGCAGGTACTTGGACACACCAAAATTTGAGGGCAAGCTTGTAACTTGAGAAGAATGGAGGAGAAGCAAGGAAGATGAACCAACTTTGATAGGGTATTTTGTTATATGCTTTGATATTTGTTTAATTTCTTCTATCATTTGTACTTTCTTGTCTTGGATTTGGGTGTTCTTGGCTTAGATTTTAGGTAGAGTGGTTGTTACTTGGTCTTTGCCTTTCTATTATGAATTTTAACCCTTCCTACATTAGTGAACCTGACGTGAAACAAAATAATGCATTTGCCTATTTGGGTAAAAATATTCAAATTTTGAAGCTTCTTTCAATTGTTTTTTTCTTTTTGGTTTGCATTAGGTTAGAGATTTTGGTGTTACTAATCCTTTGTTTGCAACATATGGCTTACCTTTGGGAGAAGACATTTTCCTTTGAAATTACTAATCCATCTTTTGCAGGGTTTTTGTTTGTCTTCATTTAAGATAAGAACATTTTGGATTTTTGGGCCTAAAATAAATCAATATCTTTTGTTAATTAGGCACATTCCATTTTGGGTTAAAAAGAACAACTTTCATTTTGGGTTAAACAAAAAAATTGCAGCATTTTCACATTTCATTTTGGGTTAAAATGAACAACTTGCATTTTCACATTTCATTTTGGGTTAAAATGAAAAACTTGCATTTTCACATTTCATTTTGGGTTAAAATGAACAACTTGCATTTTCACATTTCATTTTGGGTTAAAAAGAACAACTTGCATTTTCACATTTCATTTTGGGTTAAAATGAACAAATTGCATTTTCACATTTCATTTTGGGTTAAAACAAACAACTTGCATTTTGTTTTGTCTTTCATGTTAATTAGGCATATTTTGATTTGGGCTTAAAATTAATCATTGTCTTCCATGTTTGGTGCACTTGCTCACTCTATGTTTTGGAACCCAATAAGGTGTAGTGAGAGTATCCTCTCCCCTCGCCACTTTTTTGGATCATGGGTGTAAGATAAATCACTCCATCTTATCTTTTTCTTTTATAGAAGGGCCTACTAATTGAGACACATCCTAACAAAGAACTCATTGGTGACCCAAAGTGGTTTTTCGCTTGAGTCACTATATAAAAGGCATAAGATGAAAGTCAAGTCCTAATTGGAATTATCCTTTGTCGTACAATGCCAAACTGAAAGGGGAAGTACTCATGTTTACATGTGGTATTCTAATGTACCCTAGTAGGGTTGGTTAAATCCTTAAGTGGCTTTTTGGACGCTCACAAGGCGTTAGTCCCCCAATTTGTGACTAGACACCTTCTTAGTAGCCACCCTTTTGATTGAGATTATTTGGTGTCACTTTCAGTGTAGGGTGTAGCATTGTACCCTGAAGTTACTCACCATACAAATCCCTTTGGATGAAACAGAAATCCCTAGCTTAGTATAAACTACTTGTTTACTTGTAGCTTTTCGAGGAGAGGGTGATTGGGTCATCCTTACAATCTTGGAGGCCCCTAGTTGTCCTCTCTTGGAAAGACAAGAGTGAATACACCCCCTATAGGTGTCCCTAAACTTGCGTCGAAGGATATTCCAAGTTGTGGGCCTAAAAGTGTTGCCATTGGCCATTGACCTTAGGGATAAGAAGTGTTGATGTGTTTTTGATTGTGATATACTAGTGGAAATTGTGGTGAATAACCCTCGAACATACACATATTCACATAGGGATTTGACAAGTCAACAACCAAAAATCTATTTTTAGAGTGTTTTTTGTGTTTTCAAATTCATTTCAAAAAATTCCCAAAACAAAAAATCATTCAAAAATATCAAAATTTAGGCAAACAAATTATGAACCACGACTGTTAGACAGTGAACTACAAACGTTAAATAGTGAACCACAACTGTGAACTACAATTGTGAAACTTTGCACCACATCTGTGAGATAGTGAGCCACAACTACTGGATCATAAAATTTCAGAGGAATCCTTGTCCAATCTTAGTCCTCATCACATTCTAATAATGACCTTACATTTTGATTATAGACTTTCTTAGTCAACCAATCCATTAAATCATCGCATTCATCTAGGTTTGCTTAGTTATATTGCATTGCCTTTCTTGCATTGCCTAGTTGGTCTTAGGACCCTTAGCAGGTAGGTACCATATCTCTGATCAATCCATGGTTACATTTTTAGATTGCTATTGACCTTGTCTTTCTATCAATAAATTGCCAATCATCATTGGGTCTCAAACTTATGTCTTACTTTAGACTCACTTTGTCAAATCAATCATCCTTTCAACATTCATCTTCTAAGGTTTGGACATTCTAGTTGGTTACCTTTATCTACCATAGTTTGGTTAGCATTGGTGCAGGAGCACTTGCCAAAGTGCTTAAGTGCAAACTTATTTTGAAGGTTTTTGTTTTAAAATCCTTTTTTTGTCTTGGTTTGGTCTTGTGGATCACCTTATTGGTGGTTGGGGACCTTTTGGTTCTTAGGTTAAAAATTGAATAAGGTTGGAATGCTTGTTGTGGTTGATTCCTAAGTTTTTGTAAAAATTGAAAAACACACTGTGTTTTACAGCATGATGCTTTTGGCCGCTCTTAGGCTTGGAGAAGAAAACCTAACTATTTCTTGGCATTGTAAAAGGTGGTTCTCGACCTTTGAAGAGGTTAGAAGCTTTTGATGTTGGCAGTTTCAGAAAAATACAATAAAAATAAACAATGATTTTTTTGTTGGAAAGGCTCTGTTTTTCTATTTTTGCGTGTGATAGTTATAAGAAATGAATTGAGGAAAGTTTTTGTTGAATGGAATAGAATTTAGTGAATATTTTTGAAGCATTTTATCTAGTTCTGTAGATAGTTTTCCATCACTTTCCTTCATTTTGTAAATACTGTGTTTTTCCTATTTTGCTGTTCTGACTGGTAAAATCCAAAAAAATGGGGTTTTAGCTTGTTTTATGCCCGTACCAAGAAGTATGGAAGCAGTGGAAACAAAGATAGACTCCATCCTTGTACATAGTGTAAATATAGGAGTCTTTGTGAGTTATGAAAGCATGATTATGATCTTTTCCTAGGCGAGCTTGTGTTGCCCGGTTGGGAAAAGGTAGTTGGAAACAAACCCTAACATGGCAGGGGTGACAAAGAATTATAGTGTAGGGTGTGTAATGTTTGCAGGAGATCACAAGAAGGTTGGAAGGAGAGGTGGAACCCTTGTTAGTCCCAATGGAGGCAGGAAAAAGCAAAACAGACCAAGAAAAGGTCTAAAGAAACCCTAGTTTCTTACAAAAACTAGATTGTACCTCTGTACGGACTGTAAAGGTCCCAAACCTCAAAAATCTGTCAGAGTTTGGAATTTGGGCCAGGGTGTCTGAAGAGTGTTTGGTACAATATTATCAAGGGGAGGAGATATAACCTGTTCATTTGTGCAAGGAGGCCTAAAAGGGGCTCAACCCTTGTAGCCCTATCTAAACCCTAGACTAAGGTTTTTGTGACAGCGATAGAGAAGTAGTGAAGGAAGGCTGAACAAGAATTTTCCCAAGACTGTTTTGAAGCCATGGAGACATACCACACCCCTGCAAATAAGTTGGGGAGAAAATGGAGGTTAATTAGTCTTTAGAAGGATTCAAGGCTAAGAAGAATAAGAGAGGAAAGGCACCAAGAGTTGCTTGGTAGGAGCAAACTGAATTGATAGCAGGGTTGGCAATGAACCAGGGGTACCTAAACTAGCAGAGGACCTACAGGTTGAATGGTGGATGAAGTGACACCTTAAAAATTTCTCAAGGAAAGGACTCAAAGCATTGAGATTGTGATTGTCTCAATCCAACCCTATCCCTATCAAGCATCCTCTTTCTTAGGTCCAAAGGTGCATCCCCTTAGTTTCATTTGGAATACCTTAACCTTAGTTTCATATCATAAACCTTAGTAATGATATCATTTAGTCTCATTTCTGATGCAAAGCAGGGGTTCAATTCAACATAATAGAGGTATATTTCACAAAAATGGGTTGATATTTCAACATACTAAACTCTCTTCAACTTTGGCATGACCTTGACAAGATTACACACCTCAAATGGGCACAATGGACTCAAAAAGGTTTAATCAACACATGGAATAATTTACATAGGGTGTACATGACATAAAAAACCCCCAACAAGTCACTCAAGAGATCAAAAGTTACTAACTTGGTTGATCATACAAACGTTCACAATCCCTTCTCTTATGAAACATGGTTATGAGTGCTACAAATGCACCCAAGAGTGGTTTTAAGACCCCAACCTATTATTGGACCCCCAACACACCTTTAACATCCAAAATATGATAGGATTAAACCAAAAAAATGGTTTCCCAAACCTAATGTCTTCAAACAACGGTGGTTCCACACAAGAGGCAAACCTTCCTACTAACTTTCAAGAAATAAATAGTCCTTTGTAACTTTTTAATAAGACCTAATATCCCAACTGTAAAAACATATTTGAGTACCCATTTAGGTAGGTTTGTTTTGTAAGGTGTCTTCCGAAAATGGACTGCTCGGCTATTCTTAAGGCTTAATTAGGCTTGTATGCAATAGGGTTTTTTGGTTCTATACACTCCTGATAAAAAAAAACCTATTCCAAAGGCATGGAAATGTCACATAAGGTTTGTACATGCTTAATAAAGTGTTTCCCACTCTTCCCCAAGGGTATTTCATAAATCCCTCACTCCTATTGGCTTCAAATGCATTGAAACATGGTAAAATGAGTCTAGGGCATCACCGTACACATGCAAACCTTCACCAAATCTCCTGCAACCTTGGGAAAACATCAAACACATGTATACAGTCTCTTTTTCCAACTTAGAAGATTTTTCAACTCAATTTTTTCTCCGATCAAGCCCCCAAAACAAGGGTTTCAAACTATTTTTTGGTAAATTTGCTCTAAAATACTCAAAACCAAATGAAAATCAATGAAACTAGATTAAATACCATAACATCTTCAATTTATTTCAGACCTTTATCTATCCGTACAAGCACATGCCATTGAGAGGAACAACAAGAAACACAATAAAAATGCAAAAAATGAATTGTTTATTGCTCCAAGCTTCCTCAAAACCTCTCAACAACCTTTACAATGATGGATTCAGGATTTTCATGCCTTTTAAAACTTGTCCCAATTTTTACAAGCCAAATTTTCAACTAATAACTATTCATCTTCCACCCCATGACAAAATTGCTAAATTGCACTTGACAACTTTGTGACAATTTGACAATTTTTACAATGTTTGATAAATGATTCCAAAATGACCTTCTAAGACCCAAAATAGACTCATACACGTTAAAAATAGTCTAAATGACCTTATTAAAACATCACAACACAAAAACTAAACCAAATTTAGCAAGATTGCCTCATGGAGGCATGCAATCACTAGGTGCTCCTACACCAATTGCATATCATATCATTTGGTCATAAGGTCATTATCATCATTGGATTTCAAACCTTAGTCTTAGGTGAATTAGCATTTGAAATCCTCATACCTTAAAAAATTCCAAAAATTCCAAAAATATAGCATAGTCTCATATGTCACCTTGCATTATCACCTTTGCATTATCAATCCTAAGGTTTCAAGTCTTATATGGTTCAAACAAGGTCACGCAGAAAAAGAAAGGACATGGACTCTTCAAGTGATCCCATTTTAATCCCACAAGCGAAATGAATCTTAGGTCAAATTAAAACCCACCATAAACACCACAAAGAGAAACATCAAATGCATTCGCCAATCTCACATTAATTGATGTCAAAAGACATTTGACCCCCAAAGAAAATGAACATTTCGCTCAAGACCCAAGAATAATATGAATATTGGATGAGCTTGTTAGCGCAAACCCTAATAGATTCTTTCTCGCACTTGCCAAGAAAGGTGCTAAACTCCCCTTTGACTTTGACACTTCCACAATTGTAGAGGGAGTAACACAATCACAAACCCAAGGTCCTAGTCAAAACACATTCATACAAGGTCAACCCATTTCACAAAAAATGTTCACTAGCCTACCCCTTGGGGCCACAACACACATTGAAACAACTACACATATCCCCAATCCACCAATATTTGGAGCTAAGAGAACACATACCATGTCTAAGGATCAACATTCACATTTGGTAACTCATCTTCTAATCCCATGGGGGTGAAATTTGGAAATAATTTTGACATGCAAAACAATACAACCTCAATTAATGCAAATTAAAATCCACCAAATAAAATAAGGAGAATTCATATTATCACATCTAGAGTGTCCACACAAACAATCGATGCTACACGTAATACCAACATGACCTTTGGGAAAAATTTGAACACCAATCCCCTTCCATCACAACAACATGTCACACCAAATTCCAATTTCATGCCTCAAAATCAAACCAATATCAATGCAACATTTACACCTTATTATCAACAAGGTAATCCTAATCCTTTGCAACAGAATGCCTATCCAAATCACATATTAGTGAAAAATTCATCATATAATTACTTCAACAATCCTATCATCAATTTTGATCCCCTTATGCAAGGAAAACCCAACATAACACCATCCCTTATGGATACCTTGATGCAACAAATGCAAACAATACAATAGAAAATGGTAAACATGCAATTGGGGATAACTAAGAAGACATATTCTATGGAGGAATTATGTCCTTACCCCTTTGATAGAAACTTATACATGTCACCTTTTCCCTTACATTTCACCACTCCAAACTTTAATAAATATAAATGGAAAGGGGATCCATTAGAAAATATACAAAAATTTAACATGACATGTATGGACATTGCTTATGAGCCCACTTATTTGATGATACTATTTCCATGAAGCCTTTCAGGGCCAACTCTGGAGTGGTTTATGCACCTTCCTTCTAGGATACAAACATGGGGTGAATTGGTTGATAGATTCATTAACCATTTTTCTTACAACATATAAAGTGATACAACCCCAACAAAATTATGCACCACTAAAAAAAAAGAGGGAGAAACACTTACATCATTCTATCAAAGATGACACAACATGGCTAATAAATTTCCTTGCTAGATACTTGAGAAAAAATTGGTCACCATTTTCATAAAAAGCCTAGACACATTATTGATGATCCAACTTCAAATTCAATGTTTCACTACCTTTGAAGATGTCATTGAAAAAGAAGTCTTTATCAAGAAATATCTTGTGGCAAAAGAACTATTTAAAATCTTCAAAGAAACCCCAAATGCTCCTAGTGACAAAGGTAAATTTTGGTCTCAAAATACGAATGTCACCAATGATGGGGTTGTGGATGCTAAAGTGGTAAATCAAAATCACCCCATCCTTCCATACACATCAAACACACCAACACCCAACAATGATCAAACATTAAATGTAGTCCAAAATAATCAACAACATAAAGGACCTTCACACACTAAAAGAACATACACACCCTTGGGGGAACCTATTGAGTTAGTTTTGACGAAACTTTTGCAATCAAACATCATTCAACTTCTTGAAATTAAAACATATTAACCGAAATTGGTTAAAACTAATTAGTGGAATAAAAAATGAATGTTGTGAATATCATCATGGAAAAGGACACAAAACATCATCATGTTGGACACTCAAAAGCCACATTCAAGATCTTATTGAACAAGGAGATATATCAATGGATAATTCACAAGGTAAAACCAATGTTGATCATACCATATTCAAAACTCTCTTTCAATATCATGAGGAAGGGAAGGCCTCAAATTGAAGACATAATAACAATGCTAATTATACCCATGTTGCACATGACTATACATTAATCACATTTGAGCCCTTGATAATCATGTTGCTATTACCATTAATAAAAGTTTAGAATGCGCCATTACCACTTGTAGAGCTAAGGTGACCTTGCAAGGGGTTTCCTCTAATACGCAATTGAAAATTCAGTACAACCTCTTGACCATCTAAGAAAGACACTCACACAAATATCCATTCTTGAATTGATTCACATTTACCTAGAGCATAGGGCCATCTTGACAAAGCCTTGCAAGATACATTCATCCCTTTTGACCTAAAATTCAACCAATTTCGGGCCATGGTTGGATACTTAGCTACACCCCACCATGTCACCTTTTTCGAATAAGATCTTTCCACACAAAAGCTAAACCATAATGATCCCCTACACCTTGAAGTTTACATTAATAAACATAAAATTAGACGAGTCTTGGTAGATGATGGAGTAGGTTTGAACATATGCACACTAAAATTGGTCACAACATTGGGATTCTCTAAGGATTGCATAGATCAAACTAAGACAATTGTTATCAAGGCTTATGGTGATGGTGAGCACTTGTCCGAAGGATTAATCACACTTCCTATGAGGGTTAGCCCCGCTATTCAAAACATAATGTTCCATGTCTTAGATCTATACTTGCTCTACAATCTTCTTCTAGGTTTCCCATTAATTCATGCCATGAGAGTTGTACCTTCCACTTACCATCAATGCTTGAAGTTTCCCTATGATGGAATTGAAATTACCATACTAGGTGATCCTGATCCCTTCCAATATTGCAATAATCTGAGAAGGACTACTAAATTTCAAGTGCATGTTAATTAGGAAGCTTCATCCTTCACCTCGTCACATTACATTGATCCATCTTCCTTGGTCAAATCATCCACTCAATTCACCACACCTTCCAAACCCAAAGTCTAGATCCATGACATGGGATGTGAGGAGTATCATATGGATAGTTCATTTTGTCCTAAGATGTCATTTGTAGGAGAAAATGTTAATGCTGCTAAGGATATCTAGACTCTTTAGAATGATGTGTTAAGTCAACTTCAAGTGGTTGTGCCTAGATTGAGACCTTTTGGTATCTCGATAATACCTCTATCTTTATCATATCCGCCCATGATCCTATGGAGGATGTTCAAGATCATCCTTCTCCATCTCATGATTCTTTTCCTTCCACTCCATTTTCTAAACCATCACCCTTCCATTTCGACCATCTAGGATTAGGGTATGCATACCCTACTATTACCTCTACTAAGTCTTCTTGTCAACTCATTAAGGATGTGCAATCTTCCTTTGATGTTAATAATATCGAAAAGGATACTCCCGAAGAATCTATTAAGTGCATCGCCAAGATTTTTCATGAATCACACATTCCTACCATCTCATGTAACTCATCCATCCCACCCACGACCATCCACATTGATCAATAAGTATCACCTCAAGAAAATAACAAGGATATATCTCAAGCAGCAAAGGTGAAAGTGCCTTTTACAAATGGAGATACAAAATCAAAAGAAAGAATGCAAATAAAGAAATATCAAGAAAAGTCCTATAGTCAAAATCAAAAGCTATTGGACAAGTCAAAGATAAAAAAAAAGTCAAGAATGAAAGTAAGAAAAATTATGCCTCTCCATAAAAAATAATTGGGGCATCTATCAAAAGAATGGAAGTAAGAAAGAACTGATCTCCAACTGTCTCTTCTTCAAAAATAACTCGGGGCAATTATCAAAGTAGAATGTCAAAAGAAGAGCTTATTGATCCAAAGTCTCTATTTTCATCCTATTCACCCAATCCATACACTCTTCCACATCCATCCATACCTGCTCATTTATCATATCATTCCATCTCCATTGGCGATGTTCTCTAATGGACCTTTGATGACGACCCCTTCATGTACTATAACTCATTGGTTACCCAAACTCCTTTTTGTGTGAAGCTTGAAAACCCCTATAGTGCGCACGTTAGGAATCATGCCCTAGCTCCCTTCACCCATTGCATTAGTCATCCTTCACATCCATCATCCACACCTTTTATTCAAATCATATCCCTTCATCCAACATGGTCATCCAGATATGAGCCCAATTGGTTGGGGGGTCCCTTCATCATGGCAGCAACATATGGATCTGGTGCTTATCAGTGTTTACTCCTGAAGGTGAACCACTACCTGAGCTTGTCAACAACATGCACCTTCTTCGGTATTACACATAGCTTCTAGAAAATCCCATTAAAATTTAAAAATTACAAAAAATCAAAAACTTAAAAAAAAAAAAAAAAACATCACCCTGATGAAAACCTGGCAAACATGCGTCTAGGTGACAACACATAAATATAAAAATATGGGAAAAAAATAGTAAAGAGAAATAATTCGTCTAATAGTGAAAACCACTTTGGTGGTGCTTTGGATAAATACCATGGTGAAAACCTGGCAAACAAGCGCCATATGTAGTTGGTCTTTGCTTTATCATCTACCATCATTCTATCTGGTTTCTCATCTCCATCCACCTGTCCTTTTCTTATCATAATAAAACTTTATCATCCTTTTCATGGTTTGAGAACCATTGAAATTTAGAATCCTTCACCTTTCATGACCATCCTTTGCATCCATCAATCCCCTCATGCACAATAAGTTGATCCTATACCTGATTGGGGGCAATTCCTCAACCTATGTCTTTATGGGATCCTATACATGGCATGGGTGCTGTCATAATAGTGGTTTACAATTCCTGAGAGGAACGAATTTTAGCTGAAATCACATATTTTTAGAAAATATAATGATTTAAGCCTTAAAAAGTTTCATTTTAAGGATTCCAATTGAAGATGGTTTGATCAAATCACCTTAGATCAAACCCCCTTGGATAGAACCTCGCTAGTTTTAAACCATACCTATAAATGCGTCTCCTTTACACCTATCAAAATGCTGATAAAAATCACTTTTGATTTAGCTTTTGGGGATCAAATGAATTCATTTAAAATTTATTTCAAATGATTATGGTATTCCTTAGAACAAGCTATCCAATGAATATAATTTTAATATGTTTTGGTTTTGTTATGTATTTATTTTTTAAGTTTTATTAAACATAGGGTTTTTCATCAAAAATGAATTTATTTGTTCTTCACATGTGGAAAAATAGAAGATTATCAAAAATAAAATTGAAAAATATGAGTGCACCAAATATTGAATTCCTTGATCCAACAAAAAATAAAAATAAAATTTGACATATACAAAAAAGTTACGCGTTATACGGTGCGTTGTGTCTAAATTGTAATTCGTTTGACTTTCAAACTTGATTAAGGAAAAATATTCAATAAAAAATATATAACCAAGTGGAAGCACTAGATATCAGAGTTACAAATCTAAATTTGAAAGAATTAGAATTTTATCCTTCATGGAAAAAAGTTATGTATTATATTGCTCACTTTTTAAAAATGTTATTTTCTGAAAAATCAATTTTCATGGGAGATGGAAAAAGAAGTGCAATGTGATTCCAAAAATTTTAAAAATATATTTTTAGAATCTACAGACAAAATTTGATGAGACTCTATTTTTCACCATCTTCAAATTCCTCATAGTTTAGCCGCTATAGGTGCCCCAAATGTGAAGATTTAGTTAAAATAATAATTTCAGTGTCCAATTTGGCCAAAAATTGTAAACCACTATTATGGGATCACCCGCATCAACTTTTGAAAATGACAAAAATACAAAAAAAAACATCAAAAATTAAAATAAAAAAATCATAAAACATAAAAAATCCAAAAAAATCATAAACATAACAAATCCAAAAAAATCGTAAAACATCAAAAACTCCAAAAATAGAGTTAGAGTTTGTGTCATTCCAAGTCCAGTCGAACTATGTTGTCTCTGTGCATTGCTATGTAGGCAAGGCCATCTTTCAATGAGCCCCTAAGGCACTAGGTCAGTCCCTTAGGTTTTTGTTGAGTTGAATCAATCATGATTTGCATCTTAATAATGAGTCATTTTTGGCCCAAGTCGGTAGAACTACAATGTCTTTGAGTGTATGACGTAGGCAAAGCCATCTTTCGATGATCCACCAAGGCACTAGGTCAGTCCTTTAGGGTTTGTTGGGACTATCTTGGTCTATCGTCTTTGGTCCTATAATAAGTTGTCCCTTGCTAAGAACAACACTTCAGGCACAAGCAAACAAATATCTAAACCAAATATTGAATCAACAAATTGACCAACTAACTAGTCTTCAATCCAAAAAGATCAATTGCCTCATCATCAATCTTGGTTAACTCAATAGTCTTATCATTTTGTCTTATTTAGGATGTGTCCTTCTTGAATTTGGTCATTTTTCAACCTTATCAAATTCCTCATGTCTTTCCTAAAACCAAGCATGGTTAATCAATCTTGTCAATTGGTCAAACCTATCAATCAGTCAATTTGGTCAATCCTATCATTCATCAATTTGGTCAAACAATCTATCTTGGTCAAAAAATCTATCTGGTCAAATAATCAATTAATCAATCAACCTTGTCAATCAATCAATATGGTAAATCAATCAGTTAAAATTTTCAATCAATTAGTCAATCAACCTCATCAATCCTATCAACAAATAAATTCGAGCAACTGATCTAAATGGCTACTGACTTTGTTGGTCTAGTTGATCTTATCTTTTTTATTTGTCTTTGGTCATGTTACTAGCCACCTCGAGGATATCCCACAAAGGATTTAGAGGAGCGATGATAAATCATGACCTCTTTTCTTTTTTATTATTGTTTGTGGTTTGTCTTGAAAAAAAGACTGGGCAACTTTATCCTTAGTATAATTTAGGACATTCCTTGTCTGTTGAGTGTCTATTTTTCACAAAGGGATAACATTATACACCTTGGTCTATGTCATACCATGGTGTTTATTGTTGATTTGCTATAATTTTGTCACCCAATGATGATAAACATGCAAGTTGACATCTATTAAGCAAGAATATCAATCCCTCTTCAATCATCTAACTTCATGCTAACATTTTACTCTCACTAACATTTCTTTTCATCAATCCTTACATTATCCACCATTAGATTTGCTTATCGGAATATTTTTTCAAATTTTTGAAACTCTTTCAAAATTTGCAATTTTTTTTGATGGGGCACAGGTCTATCCCATCTTCACCAAGGCATATTTTAAGTCGAATTTTCCTATTTGTTCTTTGATACAACATTGGGATGACTTCACATTGTATCAAAGAGGGGCAAAATGTAGACACTAAAAAATGTCCTAAGCCTACGAACGTTGTTTTTCACATTAATTCTTTTTCCCTACATAATTGAATAATTTTAATCATTTGATTATCCCCTAAGGTCATATTCTCTTGTTAACTAAATAATTTTAATTATTTAATTCATTCATTTTCTCCTTATTCCTCCTTGATTAATTAAATAAATTATATTTATTTAATTACATCACCAATTAATCCTTTTTCCCCTATAATTAAATAAATTCCTATTTATTTAATTATTTTTCTATTTTTTGTCTATAATTAAACTAGCATACATATATTAAATATTAATATATATAAAATACACCGAGAGTTATCATTCTCTAATTTTCTTTTTTGATTGATTTATTTTGTGATCAAATCTTTGATTTCTCTTTGCGATAAAAAATATTATTTATTTATTTGTTTTTTTAGTTTATGCAAATATTTGAATTATTTTTATTATTATTATTATTTTTTTTCTTTTTGTTTTGTCAAATCTCTTTGATTTGATTTTTTGTTTCATCAAATCTCTTTGATTTGATTTTTTTGTTACTCTTTCACTACTGTAGTTGCACATGACTTCCACTTGCTTGTTAAATGCAGCTTCAAAAACTTTACACAAATTTTTGGATGCCACTGTAGACGCCTCTTGGTATAACTAGCATACATATATTAAATATTAATATATATAAAATATGTCAAGAGTTATCATTCTCTAATTTTATTTTTTGATTGATTTATCTTTGTGACAAAAAATATTATTTATTTATTCTTTTAGTTTATGCAAATATTTGAATTATTTTTATTATTTATTTATTCTTTTTGTTTCATCAAATCTCTTTTATTTGATTTTTTTGTTTCATCAAATCTATTGTAGTTGCACATGACTTCCACCTGATTCTCATTTTAAATGCAGCTTCAAAAACTTTAAACAGATTGTTGGATGCCACTATAGACGCCTCTCGCGTAATGATTATTATTAATTGTTTAATTATTAATTAGCCTTTTCTTCCATGATTAAATAAATTCTATTTTATTTAATTATTTCCCACTTTTCCCTCCACTATTAAATAATTATTTTAATTATTTAGTAACTATCTTTAATGAAATAATTGTTTCCAATTATTTTAAAAAGTCAGCTTTCATTAGCCTTTTCTTCCATAATTAAATAAATTCTATTTTATTTAATTATTTCCTGCTTTTCCTCCACTATTAAATAATTACTTTAATTATTTAGTAACTTGTCTTTAATGAAATAATTGTTTCCAATTATTTTAAAAAGTTAGCTTTTCCCCTCTTCTTCTATAATTAAATAATTGTTTATATTATTTAATCATTCACTTTCCCTTTTAAATTAAATAGTTTTATAATTATTTAATTTACTCTTTTTCCATGCCTATCTTCTTTTTTATCTCAATTAATCTCTACCCTTGATAAGGTTTTATTACCTTTTAATCTCTACCATCCATCTTTAACTAAACCTTATCTCTACTCTAACTCTATTTACTTGCTTCTCAAAGCAATCTCATCCATTGATCTTTGTCATTTAATCTTAGCACTTCATTCAAATTTGGTTTTCTATAAAAGAGACCTATCCTTGTTATTTCAACCCGAATTACAACCACATTCTCTGAAATTCTTGCTATCAATCATTGTCACTTGTAGGTGCTTAGACACACCAAAATCTGAGGGCAAGCTTACAACTTGAGAAGAATGCAGGAGAATCAAGGAAGATGAACCAACTTTGATAGGGGAGTTTGTTATATGCTTTGATATTTGTTTGATTTCTTCTATCTTTTATACTTTTTTGTCTTGGATTTGGGTGTTCTTGGCTTAGATTTTAGGTAGAGTGGTTGTTACTTGGTCTTTGCCTTTCTATTATGAATTTTAACCCTTCCTATAATACTCAAGTCATGTCATTAGTGCACAAGGAGTTAGATGGACCATAAAAATATATGACCTATCTTAGATTGGCCTTCCCCCAAACTCTAACTAAATTGAGAGTGTTCATAAGACTCTACAACTACCATAAAATATTTTTTAAGGGGTTTTCATAATTGCTACCATGCCTAACTAATTTATTAAGAAAGGAGCCTTTACTTGGTTAGATGGAGTGCAATACACTTTTGATGCATTAAAAAATGTAATGATCTCTTTTCCTTTGTTGGAAATTCATGGTTTCTCTCTCCCTTTTTGTTGGAATGTGATGCTCCTAAAGAGGGAATTGGTATATCATTTATGCAAAATAAGCATCCAATTGCCTTTGATAGGTTTGAGCTTAGAGAAGTAGAAACATGGTTCTCTATTTATGACAAAGGGATGTTGGTCATTATGCATTATTTGACCAAATTCATATACTATTTAGTTGATAATAAATTTATGGTAAAAACATACCATGGTAGTTTGAAGTTCTTCCTGAGCTAGAAGGATTTGAATGAGTAGCAACATAAATGGATGAGTAACCTTCAATATTATGAATTTGAATAGGATATTTCAAGGGCAAAAAACATTGTGGTTGATACTTTGTTAGGAAGCCTACCTTATGTTCAATGATAAAAATCTCTATTGATTGGAAAGATCACACTTTTGTGATTTACTTTAAAAATCCTTTTATTACTAATTCTTAGAAGGAAAATTGTAGGATGACAAATATAGAGTAGAAAATTAGCTCATTTTTTATAAAGTTAGAATTTATCTTGTCCACGAATAAAAAATGAATGATAAAATCTAAAGGGAATTTCATGATACCCCTTTGGCAAGACATTTGATGTATTTCAATACTTATAAGAAAGAAATCTTTTCTTGGAAGGGTCTCAAGGATGATTTCCTTATACATAATTAGGAGTGTATGACATGTCAACATAATAAGGTCGAAAAAAATCATACCATAGGTTTATTACAACCCCTATCAATTCTAAATAATAAGTGGGAAGTTATATCAATGAAATTTATCATGGTAAGGATTGTATATATGTTGAGGTAGATAGAAGTACCAAGTTTGCTCATTTTTTTCCAATTCCCTTGATTACAAGGTACCACAAGTAGCAAAGTTGTTTTTCAAGGAAATTTTTAGACTTCATGAGTTATTATAAATAATAGTTAGTGATAGGAATAATAAATTCCTTAGCCTTTTTTGGTAGGAACTCTTTAGATTGACTAGGAATGAACTTACTTCCAATACTATCTATCACCCTTAGATTGGAAAGAGAAATTGAAATTGTGAACAAGTGGATAAAGGATTGTCTACGAAATAATGTAGTAAGACAAAAAGGGCTTAGATCACATGGATCCATTTGGGAGAGAACTTCTACAAAGAAACACACTACATGTCCATAGGAATGATCCCCTTCAAGGATTTATATGGAAAAGGGGAACTCTCTTTTGTTGACTTAGTCATCACAAATAATAGGGTTTCTTAAGGAAAAATACTTGATTGGGAATAACCAATAAATAATGAAAAATCTTTAGAATAACCTCCATCATACTCAAAATCAACAAAGAATATTTATAGATTAGTATCACACAAAGCAGGCTTTTGACACATGGTCTCTTCAAGACTACAACCATATAAGTAGTCATCACTTAAGAGGAGTAGGCTAGAAAAAAGCCTCAAATTTATGGGTCATACATAATAGTGTAGAGTGTTGGAGAGATTTCTTGTAAATTAGAGCTACCAAATTATAGTAGGATACATAATTTCTACATGTATCATGCCTTAAGAAGGCACTATGGTAGCCTATTACTCCTTTAGTTCAATTACCTCCCTTATATGATGAAGGGAAATTGATATTGGTCTTTAAAGAAATTATTAAATTAGGGAATGAACTTTGAGGAATAAAAACATTGAGTGTTTGGTCCAATGGAAGGATCTATCAATAGAGAATGTCACTTGAGAAAGAGAGTAGATCTTAGAGCATCCTAACTTGCAATTCCTTGTGGGCAAGAAATTTTGGGACGAGAGGAATTCCATGTCCCCTTTTTAGACATAGGTAGACCAAAGACCTTTAGCCTATTTTTAATGTTCTAATAGGCTATTCAAATGTTGCAAAGGGAAAATAATTTATAAAAATAATAATTTAAATTGTCTAAAGAGGTAACATTATGTTTTACTAAATAAAGGAAACTTAAGTTTACATTATTAAATTATAAAGTGTCTAGTGGATTTTTAAAGACAATTTGATTAATTTCTAGAGGAAAAAGGTAGAAAAAGGGAAATAATAGTAAATTTCCTTAAGAATATATAAAAGAGGGGTTTGGGAAAAGATGAAGGCATCTACTTTATAAAAATAACTTATTCTTTAAAGATTGAATGAAGTTCATCTTTTCTCTTGAGGATGAAAACCATTGGGTTCTAGATTAAGTATGAAAAACCTCCAATCCATTTAGTGATTTTATGTAGAGGTCACATTTGAGCTAAGTATTGTTGAATAACTTTATGCATTCTTATAGATTCATTTTATGAGTTGATATTGGTCATACTTGTAATTTTGGTTAGTTTCTTCTACACCACTTTAGAAGATTTATATCACCATTTATTATTTTTTATAGTTGGTCGTACTTCTTTTATATCGATTGCATCAATCCATTCATAGTGAAAAAAAGTTTCTATTGAGCACATAGGAAAGAAAGGACATATGGGGATTTTTGGAGATTCTAGTGGTCTTGCTATTTCTGCAAAAATTATAGTAGTCATAGTTGTCACAATAGATTTCTATTAGGCCATCCCTTTTACAATATTAATCTTATGGGTCATTTAGGGTTATAAACTATGTATAAAAACTCCTATAGATTGGGGTTTGAAGTTGTTCATGCCTATTCATCATATTAGTTAAGTGGTTGATTCCTATAACAATTATTAGGTTGTTTTCTTCAATGTTTCACTAGGTTTTGGCTTATTTGCAACAATTATTCATCATTCATTTGTATAGTTAAACACATCAACTATTATTCCAAGTATTTTATATTTTGTATGTCATATAATCTTATTTCCAACTACTTGAAAAAATGTGTGTTTTCATATGTTGGATAAGTATTTTTATAATTCGTGAAATTGAAATTAGAAGAATATTTCATTGCTTTATCATTCATAGCATAAACATCTATGTAGTTCACTGCTAGATTAGCTTTGAATTATAAGTTCAAATGATAATACTACCAAGGCATGGTTTAATTATTTAAATGTTTACACTAGAGAAAATGTATAAATGTGGCTTGTTGCCAATAATTTAGCGTCCCAATCATCATATGCTCTCATATTTCCCACTTCAAAATTTTGGTGATCAGAAAGTGTGAGGGTTTGCATTTCATACTAGCATTTACAAAAAAATAAAAAATAAAAAGTTAGGGACATTACATATGTAAATAGAATGGTGGTGTTAGTTAATATGGTCACAACATTGAATTGTGGCAATAAAAGTGCAACCATATTGGTGATAAAGTAAATGGTCTTAGATTATAATTTTCTCATATGAAGAACTAATATTTTAGTTTGTTAGTATTTTTCTATGGGCTACTTTTTTTTTAGTTTGAATTGTACCAACTTTTTTTATATAGTTAAATAGCTACTAAGGGGCAACACCCAATAAAATAACAAATTAAAAATAGAGATCACTTCAAACCCACGAATGTGGAGATCAAAATATGAAATAGAAACTAGCAATACCTAAAACAAGCCTAACGAAACTAAAAGGAGGTCAAGGCATAAAAAAACTGCAAGGGACAAAAATGTAGCACTGCACAAACAAAATCCACCACCAAAAGAGACAACTAATGTGGCCTTTTTAATCTTCCCCTTCCTCATACTCCTTGTGAGGATGGAATCCATTGTCCATTGTGTTCCATAATCAACATCTTCACCTTCAATACAAAGCTTCTCAACTTTAGATTTTTGTCCCTTTTTCCTTTTGGATAGGAAGTTTGGTTTGGATATGGCACTAGTTGTTTGGGAGATGGTGCAATGTTTGGTAGGAACAACTAGTTCATCAAGATCTAAAAATTTAGAGAATTCCTCATCCAAATCATCCATAAAGGGATAACATCCCTTCAAATCAAAACCATTCCCAACCATCACAAGAGAGGGGGGGTCAGCAACAAGTAGAGTAGGCAGTGCCTCACTGGAAGTGCCTATAGGAGTGGAGGAGGGAAACGATGAACCATTGGGAACCATAATTGGGGCCTTTGTAGTGGACACAAAAACCTCTTATGCAGTGGAAACCATAGCTGGGGAAACAGGATTGGGCTTAAGAACCTTAGAAGAATTGAATAATTTTCCAT
Organism: Sequoia sempervirens; assembly: GCA_007258455.2. Lineage (NCBI taxonomy): Eukaryota > Viridiplantae > Streptophyta > Pinopsida > Cupressales > Cupressaceae > Sequoia > Sequoia sempervirens. The sequence goes on from VDFB02359801.1 coordinate 20,143, forward strand.
GATTATACCATAAAAAATCAACTTCAGCCATACCAAGCTTCTTGACCCATTTTTTGAAATTGAAAAGTCTTGGAGAAACAACCCTAGGAGACGAGCAACTGATAATCTTGTGACCAATCTTGTTGTAGTGAAAGCAAAAGCACCTGAAGGGAAGACCTTCATAGTTAAGGTATTGGGTCCATGTGTCAAAAGACGAGTGAATCAAAACAAAATGATGCATCGACTTGGAGATGTTGATGACGACACACACCCTGGTGTATTTGCAATAGGGAGTTATAGATTCAGAATCCAATTTTACAAAGGATCCAATATGCTTAATCATACTCTTAATAAGCGCTAGCACACACATAATCAATGGGAGGTTATACAATCTAATCTAAATGGGGACATAAGTGATATTGGTAGCAATAGGATCAAAGAAAGGAGACCAAGATGAAACAAAGAGGCCCATCTAACTATAAAACCAAGGGCCATTATGCTTCACAAAATTGCAATCCTCCTCTAAGGAAAAATGGAGTAGGAAAAAACCAAAGACAAGAATGTTGATATTTGTTGTGGAAAGATTACTCCACGAAATATTCATCCAATCAACAAACTTATTTGATCAAAGGTCATTTACACAGGCTATGCACAAGGAGGGATTTTTTTCCAATCTCCTATGAAACTTCTATGCTTATATTTGAAATATGAAATTCAATGGGGTCTTCCACCAACTGAACAAAAGCATCCCCTAGAGAATAGGTTAGCGAGTTGGTCTCATCAACCTCAAGATTAGACAAAACTAGCCAGGGTGGATCTAGCAATGGCTTGGGATTTTCCACTACAACATGAGTTTTGTAGAAGTTAGAGCAAATGTGGAAAGGTTTTTTCCTATTCATACAACCCTTAATGAAGAAAGGAGATGAAGAAGAGGGGTCTTCATCTTGAGGAGAAGCAAGAGGGAAGGCCAAGTGAAGGCCCTCCATTGGTAGGTCATAAATTCTAACACCCTTCACAACCTTGACTGGTCTCTTCTGGATGCCCTTGGCACCATTTACAACCACATGCCCCTACAAACCCTTCAATCTAGTTGCACCATCACACACCCTTGATCACCTTCCATTCACAATGACACCCGTGTAGTCAGCTACTCCATCGCTCCTTTGCACCTTTGCACCTTTGTTCATTTTGCTACAACTTGTACCAAATTTTAAAAGTTATATTATAGTTTAAATATTTATGATAGTGTCTAACAATATTAAATTGTTAATTTGATTAACCTTAGGACACAAATATTGAATTGTTCCTAGTTATATGTTTTTGGTTATAGGTAAAGCGGGTTTTGAAGGGGCCCCAAAACCCTTTACAAAAGATAGCACTACTTTAAAAGATAATAAAAAATAGACAAAGCAACCAAAAAGAAGCAAACAACTAGCAAAAAATAGTAAAATAATAGGATTAAATAGCCACCAACTACAGATTTTTCAAAATATTTGTAGCTTGCATATCACTATCAATAATATTTTGATGCATGTCCATGACCTCAACTATCTCCTTAACATGAACCCCAGTATTCTTCTTGCCTTTGTTATGAGTTTGAGTGCATGGGCCCTTCTCAGTGATCCCTTCTTTAGGAGTGCTAGGGAGATCCATCAAACCACTAGTAGCTTGTTTCACACCAAATGAGTCTCTAGTCCACTACCTAGCTTTCTCATTAAGGAATTAAAGCCCCTCAACTTCATTTGAGATAGAAGTCTTACTAACATTGACAACCTTTAATAGGTTTTGGTAGGATTTTTCCATCTTATCTTCCAACACTACAATTCTAAATTCAAAGTCTTTTTTCATCTTCAACATTTCATCAATTACTATCTTAAGGGCATCAACCAACTAGTTCACTTGATCTTGGATGGATGAATCCTTAGAAGAAGGGAAACCCCAACTTTATTAACCAAAGAACAAACCTTCACATTAGTTTGATTCAATTCATTGAATGCCCACTTGAAAAGTCTGAAGAGAAGCAAAGAACCATCTCTAGCCATGCCTAACACATTGGGCAGTTCCTCCCTGTTATAGTTGAAATTATCCCTATCATCTTCGAGATCCTCTGGGGAAATAATTTTATCTTTCTCATTCTATAGTATGCCCTTCTCTTTGTTACCATCACTAGGGACTTTGATTTTTCATAAAGGCTACTCAATCTCAATTGCCAAAAATTAACACCCTGATCTTGCACTTTCTCAATTCAATGCCCAACATCAACTCGCTGAGTTTCAACATTGGGATTATCAATAGGGTCCATGCTGATAGTATCATCCTGGAGCAAGAATGCTTTACCTTTAGCCTTCTTATGAGAACTCCCTTCCTTGAAGTATAATTTCCTCTTCCTGCTTGATGTAGGGGATTCCACTTCCACAAACTCATCGACATTCTCTTTCACCATCTTCTTACTAGAGGAAATAATAACACCCTTCAATTTTAGATTCTTGATAACGAGGTAGAGAATTTTCCTAATTTGACCTTCTGGGTGATATTGAAGTCTTCAAATCCCTCCACCTCCTCACTACCAGTACAATATTCATTAGAATTAGAGAGCTTAGCAATTTTAGCCTTATTTTTATGCTTCCCCTCAATAAACTTAGGTAGCTTTAACAAAACCTCCATAGATGCTTTCGACCTAGCAAACTCCTTCGAACTAGACCCCATCTCAAACCCCGTATCATACTCATAATAAAACTCATTTTGGTGACATTTAGAAATCTTCTTGGGATCATCAAGGATAATATAGGACTTATCATATTCCATAATTAGGAGCATTAATCCCTTGTGAAGGATAGGGTTCTTAGGGTTTTTTTATAATATTTTATACCATTTTCAAGAGAGACAAGCAAATAAAAGGGGAAAGAAACCTTTTGCTTATGAATAAAGTTATTCAGTAGAACAAAATGGTAGCCAACAAGAACATAGAAGTGGCCATCAAGAGTAAAATACCTCATGATTTCTTCAGCCACATCGCCCTAGATAGCCTTGATAGAACTGCGAGCAAACCCACCACATTTCGCTTTCTCTAGCTAACTCCTTTCATCATCCCTGAAGAAGATGGTCATGGCTACACTGGACTCTTTCTTGTCCCTATAAAATTTCCTCCACTCAGTTTCCAAACATGTTATATTGCTAATGAATTCTTCAGTTATGGTAAATTCCATCCCAAACACCCTCAAGACTTTGCTCCGCCAACCCTTCACAAAAGCATGTGACGCCTTAGGGTCGAATCCATGAAATCGTTCCATGTAGGGAGTAACACCCCAAACCTCTAGCAACCCCCAAACCTTCTTGTTACTCTTGGAAGCATCACAAGAGAATGACTCAACATGATTCATTTCTCCTCCCATGGTGACAACAAATACAAACCACAACAGCTTCAAATATTTGCAGAGCAACTTTAAATATTTGTAGAGAATGTAGAATAAAATAAGTCTCAAGAGAAAGAAGGCTTTACAATCACCCACAATCCATGTGGGAAAACCAAAGTGACAAGAGGAAATAATTACTCTTGAATGCAGATCTTTATGGAACTCAGTCACATCATTGAAATGCAAGGTTAATCCCCATACAAAATCACACTTGGATTCAAAGAGCACATGAAAATCAATAAATAATTGAAAAAAATCATTAAGTGGATCCCCTCCTCAAGTGGTTTGAATATCATGATTGATAATTGATTGGACACGTCAATGTGGAGGGGTTCATTCCCATCCCAAACTTTAAACTCAAATTCATCAACCATATAATTGGAAAATTTATCAGCTAGGCAATTCCCCTCCCTAAAAATATGGGATATGAAACATTGATCAAAAGAATTCAAAATAGCCAAAGAATCAAGGATAATAGGCTTAACTGACCAAGAAGGAGGCATAGAACTTTTAAGGTTATTGATGATATTTAAGGAATCACCCTCTAACCAAACCTTTATGAATCCTTTAGATTGAGCCAACTTTAGACCATGGTAGGCAGCTGAAGCTTCTGCAAAGTGGTTTTTATGGGTTCCCAAAGGGAGTGCCACCACATAAAAAAACCTACCATTAGAGTCACTCAATACTCCCCCACAACCAACAGGTACTAGATTACCTTTCATGGCTCCATCAAAATTAACTTTCACCCAACCAATAGGAGGAACTTTCCACACAACATCATTCTTGGGAGCCTTTCCCTTCTTCAAAGGAAGAGAAATATCACAAGGGAGGTTCCAATTCAGGGAGGCAAGAGCATCACATGGAGCTACAACAATATTAGGCCCAACCTAAAGGGACACCTCATAAATAAAGTTTTCTTTGATGGTAGCATAAATCTTAAAGGTAAGCCTAATAGGGGAAAGGGCAGTGTCCCTAATTTTTTTTTTATTTCTTTCCAACCAAACTTCCCATGCCAAATGAGGAAGAGTAAGAGACCAAAGGAAGTCTAGAGCAAGATTAGAGGAAAAACCTAACTATTGAGACCACAAATCCCCAATAGAAGACATGAAGACCCAACTCAAGTTCTAAAGGGAGAGCACATGTTCCCAAACATCCCCCATAAACCTACAACCAACCAAAAGATGATACACATCCTTTGCAACCTCTTCATAAAGAAAACATCTGTTAGGCATCATAAAACCTTTTTTCACAAGATCATCAATAGTAATAACTTTGTTTTGGAAAAATAACCAAAAGAAAACATTCACTTTAGGAATCAACTTGGGGAACCAAAGAGAAACCCAAAATGGGACTGGACCAATGAAGGCACATTGGAGAGAGAAAGTTGATGAAACAAAAAACTTTCCATTAGAAGGGAACTGCCAAACCACCTTGTCAACTGAGGAAAAAGAAGGAATGTGAACAATAGATAAGGCTTTAAAGAGAACTTGTAGACTAGGGTTAATCACCTGAAGCCTTTTCCAAGAACCATTAACAATGTAATTAGCAAGAAATTTTCCAAAATGATGAATAGAAAGATCCATAAAAGGACAAGCCCATATTTCATCTTTGAGGGGGCCATTACCAATCCACCAATCCTCCCAAAAAAGAATCTTCCTACCATTTCCCAACTACCACCGCAACCCCTTAGAGATAATGCTTTTGGATTTCACCATAAAGTTCCAAAGGGAAAAACCAAAAGGTGGGGATAAGCCACTAGCAAGAAGATCCTTGGTACAATCCAACCCTGAAGATATTTACTAGAGAAAATGCGGGTCCATTCATTGTGTCCAGAGATAAGGTACCAAAGCTTCTTAGCAAGTAAAGCAAGGTTGTATTCTATAATTTTATGAATACCCAAGCTAGAAAACTTCTTAGGCTTACAAACATCATCCCTAGACACCAAATGCAACCTTTTCTTCTCTTCAACCCTTGACCAAAGAAATTTTTTCTGAATACTTCCAATCTTGTCAATAAAATTTTGAGGCATCTGAAAGAGACTTAAGGCATAAACTGATAGGTTTTGGAAAGTTGATTTGATCAACTGAACTTTCCCAACTTGGCTCAAAAAAGCACCTTTCTAACCAACCAACTTAGAATTAAACTTATCTACCAAACCTTGCCAAAAAGAATCAAGAACAAAATTGGAGCACAACGAAAGGCCCAAATAAGATGACGAAAATTACCCAATTTGACACTGCAAAATTCAAGAAATTCTTTGCTGCCTATGCTCAGGATTATTGAGAAAAAATATAGTACTCTTGGGAAAGATGACCTTCTGCCCAGAACTTGCTTCATATTTCTACAAAATAAGCCTAATTACCTTAGCTTCTTTGATGGAAGACTCACCAAGCATGAGGGTATCATCCAAAAACTACCGATGGGAGCAAATATGATTGCGGGAAGAAGGAGAAAGGCCCTTTAACAACCCAACATTAACAAATCTCTGAATTAATATTCCAAGAGATTCAACCATAATTATAAAGAGAAAGGGAGAGATGGGGTCACCTTGTCTCAATCCCCTCGAGCAACAAAAGAGAGGAGAAGGGGAGCCATTGGCTAGAACAAAAAATATTAGAGTAGAAATTACTATCTAGCCGACAACACCAACTTATCCCCAAAGCCAAAAGCCTTCAAAATCTTAAGGAGAAAACCCCAATCAACTCTGTCATAGGCTTTGAGAAGGTCCAACTTCAAAAGAAAACCCACCTATTTTTTAACCATCAAGGAATAGAAATTCTCATGAACAGTAAGAATGGAATCAAGGATTTGTCTACTAGGCACAAAACCATTTTGCTAAACTGAAATAATTTCAGGTAGAACCTTCTATAATCTCACTGCCAACACTTTAGAAAAGATCTTATAGGTATAATTGCACAAACTTGTAGGATGAAAATCACCAAAGGAGGAAGCCCTTAGATTTTTTGAGACCAGAACAATAAAGGAGTTCAATTATTTCAAAAGATTACTACTACCAAAAAACTCTTTAGTAGCATTTGCAACATCCTTAGCAAAAATATCCCAAAAGGACTAGAAGAAGAATATAGGGAAGCCATCGGGACCAAGCGCCTTATTACCTTCAAATGAGAAAATCACACTCTTAATCTCATCATCCAAAGGAATACAAACCAACTATTGATTGAGGTCATTAGAGATGATATGGGGAATGTCCATTAAAATATCATGTTGACAACAAGGGTCCAAAACCTCATCCACAGACAACAAATTAAAGAAGAAGGAAGTAGCAATCTACATAATATCATCATAATTGTCTAGCACCTGATCATTGAAACTGATAGAATTAATATGATTGAAAGTTCAATGATTTAACGTAGAAAGATGAAAGAATTTGCTATTTTTGTCCCCACTTTTCAACCACATTATTCTTGACCTTTGTTTCCAAAATTCCTCCTCTTTAGCAACAATGTTATGCAATCTAGAAAAAAGAACATTCTCCCTATGGATAAGAAGATCGTAGCCTACCAATTGAACAGATTGTTGGAATGTAAGAAGCTCATCCTTAATGGTAGCTTTATCAACAAAAATCTGACCAAAAGATGATTTGTTCCACTTTTGAACATTACTTTTACCATTATCCAACTTCTTAGCAACCCTGTACATTGCAAAACCATCAACCTGGATATTCCACCATAATTAAATCTTATCTTTAAGCTCTGGATGATAGGTCCACATTTTCTCAAATTTGAAAGGAAAGTGTTTCCTTCTCCCCAAAATTTCCACCAAAAGGGAGAGGGGAAAGTGATCAAACCCCAACCTAGTTAGGATAGAGAGAGCACATATATAGGAAGGAAACCAATCAAGTGAAAGAAGAGCCCAATCAAGCTTAACCTAAATCAAATCCTTCCCAAATATTCAATTCATCCAAGTATAAGAGGCACCTTTGAGATCCAAATCTAATAGGACATTATCATTAATTAAGTTCATAAGGTCAAACCTACTATCATCCACAATTTGGGACCCCCCCCATTTTTTCAGAGTCATGTAAGGGGGTATTGAAGTCCCCCATTACTAATTTAACCTGGGTAATAATCATTGTAACACTTTATTTTTTCACTTAGTCACATACACTAGGCATGTTAGTGTTGTATTATTAGTGTGCTAGTAAAATTTATGAGTTATTTACAAGAAATTTTGATCTTGAATATCATGTTGTGAAACACATTCAAAGGGAATTTAGCATATTGTAAGTTTGCAAAGATTTCAATTTTTTTTGTTTTTGGAAATTGGGTCAATTACATAATGAATATGTGTTTGCTATGTAAATAGTAATAATAGTGTATGATGTATTTGTTACTATTGTGGGAGGGAAAAATAAACACTTTTAGAGAAAGAGAGAGATAGAGAGACTTTATGTGGTTAGAAACAAGGATTTTTCCTTATTTGTCTCGTATCTATATATTTAGAGAGATTTCTATGGCCCTATTATTTTAGATCCATGATAAAGACTAAGAGTAAATTAAACATTAATAATTGCTTATATTCATGCAGGAGAACAAAGGAAATGGAATTTAATCCCACAAATTTGTACTCAATATTAGAATTGAAATTAGGAAAGGTATTTGTTTCCAATATGGCTTCTATTTTTTATTTTAAAAGCTCAAGTTTCCCCATAGGCTCTATTTTTTTATTTTATGTCAAAAGTATTGATAGGTGAAATTTTAATTCAATTATTGAAATATATGGTGAAGAATTAAACACAAGTTTCC
>VDFB02359802.1:0-26282 GCA_007258455.2 Sequoia sempervirens
CAATGCATGCCCTATAAAAATAGGGAAGCACAAATCTCAAAATAGGCATTAAGTGCCGCTTCCCTTATCCTTGCTCTGGGCCAACGACCCTTGGACCCTCAAAAATGTTCCATCCAACTCAGTGACAGGTGGCAAAGGCAAGACCTTAAGTTTGCATTTAATAGAGTCAATCTCCTCCTTTGATTGCTCAACAGTCCTATCCCAATCCTCCTTGTTGGCTCACACTATGGGTAGAATCTGGTTAGCACATACATGACATAAGAGGACATGGTGAACCTCTTAGTTTCCAAGACATCCCTCAGCTGTTTATCAATCTTAGAACTAATAAGTCCTGCCCAATGGTAATTGGTTCCTTGTTCAATCTTGCTAATCACATGAACCAACCATCCAGTTCTCCAACACTCCAGCGGTCTTCAATCCTGCCACTCTGCTCAAGAATGTAATTGCATCATACTTATCCGACCTGACTTTAACCCTATGCAATTGCTTAGGAAATTTAGAATGGTGAGATTTTGGTTTCTCTAACCATAAATTGATCATCTGCTGAGCTTTGGTTGGCTCATTATCATAGTATGTTTTAGCCGTGTCTATGTTCAAAGCACACACAGAAGATAGATCCGGCATGTCGAAAGCTTGGGCAATGGAGACAGGACTAAAATTAGCCAAAACTCTTCCCTCCGTACTGACAACCCTTTGTGTATCAAAGTCGTAGTGCCTGACACATTCCAGAATCAACTCATAACATTGAATTGCTGGAGGGAAACCTGCCACATGCATTAATCCATATTTCATCATTCCTTGTCTCAAGACTGACAGGTCCTTCTGTGCCATCCTCTGCTTGAACTCCTCATATCTCCAAGCCCCCACATTGGTGTTAGACACCTCAGACCACACAGATGATATCTTGCTTTTTGGCAGCTGGCTCCTCATATCTAACCTTAATCTTTCTGCTTCTGAGATGGATGACCCCTCCGTGTCACCCTTGGACTTCCCGGCAGTAGCCTTGCTCGATTCGGCCTACATTCACAAAGGTCATCATTAGTATTGAATTATTATGCATATTCCAATCAAGAGATCATCATAAAATCATATAGAGCAATTGAAATTCATGAGAAATTGCCAATCCTCGAAGATCCGGAAAAATGAGACAGTCCGGGAAAATTGTGTAAACCGGGAAAATCTAGTCGGGGCAGAATTTCGGAGAAATCCGACCTAGACGGATTCTTGCTGCCAAAACATCATTAGTCAGATAAATCATTAATTCAGCCAAAAGATCGTTAGATTATCATAAAATTTATTCATTAGCAGCAAGAAATTGGCAATTAACATTCACTCCATTAATACTATCTTCGAAAAATCAAAAAGGATATAGCCAGACAGGAAACTCGAAAAAATCCGGATGGGACGAATTTTTGTGGACAGCTTGAAATGTGCCAGAAATTACCTCACTCCGCGGAATTAACCTAAATCGGGAAAATTCAGGTGCGCAGAAATTTCGCGGGCACCACGGGAACCCGACGATTGGCGACACGCGAACCATTAATCAAACAATCATGCAATCTTTTCTACTTGGATTCTAATGATCCTGAAGTCGATGCTAACCAACAAGATTGAGAATGCAAATGATTTTGAACTCTCAAAGCTTTCAAATGATGAATTCCCATGGCAGAACGAGGATGCCCTAATTCCAATAACCAGACCTCCGCCATTAAAGCCCAGATAAGCTAAAATTCTCAAGAAAAACTATCATATGGATGATCATCCAATGCGCGCAAGGATCCCCCATGGTACGAGCAGGTTGGGCTAGACATGAATCATGAAACAATGGAAACCCCACTAAACCTTGGAAAACTCGAGCAGATGAACTGAAACCCTAACCTTCACAAAATAGAACAAATAGTATGCTTAGGGGCAAAGTCCTACTCAGACGGGTTCATACTCATGCATCCACCAGTGAATAGATAAACACTAGCACGATCAACAAAGCTTTGGTGAGGGTTTAAATCCTACCCTAATTCGATAAATATAAAATCATGATCAAACAAGGGCTGACCCGAGACAGTTACCAATCAACAAAGAAACTCAATCATTACATGAACAAATGGAAGGGTCACCGACAACTTACCATGGAATATCCCAAACGAAACTCGAACTTGAAGAAACAACTACAAAATGAACACGCCCAGGCAACACAAATCCAGACACCGACACCCAGCAATCCACACGCAAGCTGCTTGGGATCAATCTTCAAAGCTCAAATGAAACTCTTAATCGCCAGAGCAATCAGCAAGTGAATAGATGAAATCGAAATGACTCCTAAAAGGTTTCAAATCTGCCCATATACTCGTCTGAGCAAAGGTACCTTGGTCATTAATGAGCGACAAGACGTGTCTGACAAATTCAGAAAACCTGAGCCCAAAACAGAATTTCAGAGAATCTCAAGATACACGGAAATCTGGATGGACACAAATTTCATGGAAAGGTAGAAACCGGGAAAACGATGGAGTTCGGGACTTAGGTGCAGACCGGTAAAATCCGCCAGAACCGGAAAATCCCGGAGTCAAGCAGAAACCCAGTTTCGGAAAATGCAGCGATAAACGGACAGTGAACTAGAGCCCGAAAAAATCCGCCAGAGCTGGAAAATCCCGGACTCAGGTGAAAACCCAGATTTTGCTTAAAACTCAATTTTAGCCTATTCAAGCCTCAAGGCAAGGTCAAAGCTAGCAAGATCAACATATCAAGACCTCAAAAAGATAGATCTAATGAAACCAAAGGTCAAAAGACACCAGAAAAGAGGGTACCCACTCCAAGTGGGGCGTGTTAACCCACAACATTACTACTATAAGTTTCAGAAAGTGAAGTTTTCTCTGAAAATGTTGATTTCAATGTCAAGTTTGGCCAAAAGCTGTAACCCATTATTGTGGGATGACCCAAGTAGAAGATGACAATTCAATGGATTTAGTGGTTTTTATGGTTTCAATAGTTTGAAGGGTGTTAGTAGTGGTAATAGGGGTGATACATGTAGGATAGAGAAGGGTGTCATCACTAATGAACATACATGATAGAGTGGGATGGCATGGATCTATGACTTCAAGATGTGGATTTGGGGATGTATTCTTTGTCATGAGTCCTTGGATGAAATCTGGAATAAGGTACTTGTGTATTGTAGGCTTATATGGGGTGGTGGGAAAAGATGAAGGATTATGAATGGGTGGAGGATTAGGATTATGGATTGGTGGATTAGAATTAGATGGAGGATAAAGGTATGATCTATTGGAGGGAGGATTAGGATATGATGGAGTGGAATATGGAGCATCACAGGAGGATATGTATGGTGGATTAGGATAGGAGGACATGGATGGTGGATTAGTATAAAAATATGTGAATGGTGGATTGTTGTTGGAGAAAGCGAATGGGGAATTAAGGTAGGAAGATTGAAATGGTGTATTAAGGTGGGAGGATTGGCATGGTGGATTGAGATAGGAGGATGTGGATGGTGGATTAGGATCATGCATTGGAGGATAATGAGATGGAGGATTTGGACTAGTGGTGAACGTGATAGTGTTGTTGTACAAAGATGGAGGCTGATATATGGATATAGACATTGATATTGGATGGGAGGGATATGTGGAAAAACTAATAAGAGGGAGATGTGGATGATAGATAAGATGGAGATGTGGATGGGGGAGGTAATGGATTTAAGTGTCAAAGGAAGCATGAGGATTATGAGTGGGTGTGGATGAAGGCATGATGGGAGAGCTTGTATGATTGATTGGATTTTGGAAGACGCTCAGGGAATGATTACTAGTGATGATATAATCAAGGAGATCTATTTCATACTTATCTTGGTCAACAAGACTTTCAATGCCATCTTAAATGTAATTGGGATCTCCTTTGACTACTATTTTTGGTTGTGTAGGAAGAGGATACATATTCATGATGTTGGATTGGATGGATATGGATTGAAAAGATGAGAATATATGATTTGAAGGAAAGGAGAGACACGATGAAAAGATAAATAGAATGGATTATAAGAACATGGAAGAAGTGGTCTTAAGATTTGTTTCAATATTAGAAGATTGTGGATGTAGATGGAATAAAGCTCAAATTGGGATGTGAATTAAGCTCATATTAGGATTTTACTTAAGCTTAGATTATAATTGAATTGAAGCTCAAATAAGGATTTGATTTAAGCTCAGATTAGGATGGGATTTGAAGCTTAGATTAGGATTTGATTAAAGCTCAAATTGGGATTTGATTTAAACTCATATTAGGAGTTGATTAGCTTAGATTAGGATTTGATTGGGAATATGTAATGGTTGAGACTCTTAAACTCAAGGATGTAGATAAAATGATGAGGATGATTGTTGAATGGATGAAGGATAGCTTTAGTTGACTCCTTACTCAAAGGGGGTGATGTTGTGGAAAATATTGATAATGATTGATAAGATGAAAGTGATAGTTTGGAGATGGATATGAAGAGGAAAATGATTGGATTATTATTTTGGAATGAGGAAGATAAAGGCTAATTGTGATAGGATAGATTTAATCTCTAGATTTTTGATGGGAAGCAGATTCACCCAAGAATAGAGCACAATCACCTCTATAGGTAGAAGAAATTCCTAATTGTAGAAACACCTATCTAGGAAAAAAGATCACCTATCTATGGATATGTATGAACAATATGATAGCAGGATCATCCTTGTGTGAAGAAAAATTGCCTATGCAAGGATAATGTATGGATGAGGAGGTGTGGACTTAGATGTGGAATCGCCTTTATGAAAGGAAAATTTTCCTATCTAGGATGAGGGCATACAGATGACTCGAGCGGATTGGCCCCTTTGGAGATCAGGATCGCCCAAAGGGATGAGACAAGTCGATTTACCTCTTGAAGAAGCAAATTCACTTATCAAGGCTAACTAACTAGACTGGACAGAGATGTGGATTCACCCCTCGAAGGGCAGGATTTCCCATCCACATTGCAAATTCGCCTTTGTAGGAAGAAAATTATCCTATGGGGAGGGGATGGACTAGAACAAAGGACCAAGAACAACAATCAAGAAGATAGTGGGAAAAACATTGGCTCAAACTAAAGACACTCACTGGTACAGCACAAAAAGACACATCGAGCATGCGAACAACCCTAGAATTTGTGATAAGGGTTAACAAAATTTATGTAGGCCCACAACCTTTGGGGGTACCCAAGGTTAATACTCTGTGATACTAGGGTAGTTCTCTAGAGCACCCTTTCTTGTGAAGGTAGATAGCTAAAGATCAAGTGGCATAGGGTCATCAACAAATGTGCCACAAGCTCACCTTCTCTCTTTCTCTTCAGAACTATCATAGTTCAGCATGACGATTTCTATCTCGACCTAAGGGAGCATGTGGTGAGTAACTTTGAGGTGTCATCCACAATCCTTGCACTACACCAAGCTATGACTAAAACATGAGTCTTAAAATAGGCTATACAAGCTATTTAGGGGAGTCCTTGAAACACTAGGAGGGTGCATGAGGCACAACCGTGAACACCATCACATGACAAGCATGGATCGAGAGCCCCAATGAGGTACTAGAAACTCAGATTAACCCTTCACACTTAACTAGGAATCACCCTAGTATAAGTGCTCTGCCAAACACGATGTGAATGGATTGGGGTATAGCTTTAGCTCTTCCCCTTTATATACCCAACTGATAACACATGGTTGAGATCATCCCTTGGGGTGATCAAATCCCATGTAGGTCTCACTAAAGGGTAGGAAATACTAGACATTTATGATCCCTAGGCTTGCACATATTGCAAGGGGAGAGCATACGTGTACTAGTACTCTTAGGTGGAAACACAAATGGACTTGAGTTCACTATGATTTTTGATCCCCAAGCTCACCGTATGGTGCAAGGGGAGAGCATACATCAATAGCAAGCTCCAAACATGGTAAACAAGATTAATTGACCCTTTAATAAATTGAAGTGTTCCTAGATTAGTATGAAAAAGAAACAAACATAATCTAATCTAGGGGTCTTTGATTGATCATCCTGCAACAAAAATGTCAATAGTTTCACCTCTACTCTTCGTCAAACATGGAACAAGTTACACAAATCTTTAGTGAAATCCCACAATCACAAACAAACAAGTGAGCAGATTAGTATCTAAAACCATAACCGAATAAAAGTGAAAAGTAGAAATTTTAGGTCTCTAGATTACCGTGGGTTCACCCCTATGTAGGGCAGATTCACATTTGTCTAGATGTCAAGATTGCCCTTCTAGTGGATAGGTGGATTTGAAATCACTTTTCAAGTGGAGAGCTAAATGCAAAATCACCTCTATAGGTGAATTAGGATCGCCTGTTCTATTGCAAGTTCGCTCGTCTGTACGGGTCAAGGCGAGTTTTCCTTTGAAAGTTTGGTTCTCGATTGCTGGAAGCAATTTCTCCTTTTCTATGAAGTGGCATATGCATCTTTTCCTGTTTCGAATTAGATTCTCCCTTGCATCAGGAAGATTCACCCATTGGAGCAGATTCTCCTCTATAGTCAAAATTTGAACCTACAAAATTTAAAACAATAGAAAACATGAAAGTAGAACCATGATGTGGGTCCCACCGGGCATGCCAGAAATGTGTGTAGTGTTTTTAATCTACTAAGAATGCAAGAAAATACTGTGAAAACTAAAAAAAAGTAAAACAATCAATATAGGGCGATGAGATCAAATCAGTGTAGAAAGCCTCATGTTGTGTAGATATGCCCACAATGTGTGATTAGTTGTGTGCTCACTCAAAAATCTGACAACATAATGGTGCTCCAAGGAAAAATGGGTGAGAGAGGTGAAAATGGCTAAGTGTTTGGATAAATAGATTAGGGGATTTTTGGATGGAGGGCTAAGATTGTAAGTTTGGGATCAAGGGTTGAGATTAATTCTAGGGAAAAAGGGAATATTAAATTCCATTAAAATGCTCATGGAGATGAAAAAAGACATTTAATTTATTCCTCGGGGGATCAGAGAGGAATTTAATATTCCTCCAAAATCCTAGGGAAAATTGGGATGTCAAGGGTGAATTAAAAAAGGAATTAAAAATTCTTTGGGAGATGGGAAGAGTTGACTACAAATTTTATTAGGCTAATTAACGAAGGACTAGAGGAAGGTTAGGTGGTTAATGAGGATTAGGAGTCACTTACATATTATGGAGGATGTGACACCTTCCTAATCAAGGATTAGGAATGTGCACATACTTAATCCAGGATTATGTAAATTAATCTATATTAGAGGAAGTTTATGGAGGATGTGATGGGATGAGAGAGAAAGGGGAGAGGGAATTAAATATTTAAATTTAATCCCTATAAGGTTTGACAACTAAATTAAATAAATTGGTATATTTATTTAATTTAGAGGAGAATGATAAAGGGGGATTAAATATTTAATTGATTAATTTAATACCTTAGGGATTTAGAGGACTTTAGAGATATTAATTAAATAATAGCAATATTATTTAATTAATGTGGATAAGGGGATATTTAGATGAAAAAGGGGTAAATTTGATCAAATGTAAGTGGTCAAATTTAGGTGTTTACAATAACTAATCTCATTAAATATGATTTGTAAATTATCTTTGAAATATTATTTATAGAATAAATATTATAATAATTGTTTTACATATTATAATATTAATTCATTAAATTCAATTTGACAATAAATTTATGTTCAAATATTATAGATTTATAACATGCGCAAACAATTGTGGAGGAATCCCATAAGTTAAAACATCAAGAAAAATTCTTTTAGATATACAAGATGTAATAAAACACAAATACTAAAAGCATTATTAAAACATGTTCATATAGAATAACAAAATAACTCCTTCACACTAAATTGAAATGTATGGCATAACAACATTGATATCAAAAGTATGTTGATGCCATTGGACATGAATAAATAGGCCCAATTACATATAGGGATATAAATGTGTAAAAAGCTTGTATGATATGTAAGAGTTTGTTAGCTTAAGCTCAATTAGAATTTGCTATGATTACTCCAATGATTGAGGAAAAAAAATCACTAGCCATGTTTATAAACCATTAGTTTGTAATGCTAAAATTTGTGTACTTTCTTTACTCAAAATTTATGTTATGTAAGTGTGTTGTATTATTATATTAATTATTTGACTTTTTATTATTTTAAATTATATTTTAATAAATTAAAATATAAATAAAAACAATTATCAAATATTTTAATCAATATTAAAATGGTAATAAGAAGTTAAATTGTTAACCAATCAAAATATCAATAATTATTATTTTTAAATAAAAATTTAATATATTTATTTATATATAAACTATATCATACAATTGCATAATTTTAAACACAAATTAAAGTATTTTTTAATTTTAATATAATTTTTATTTTAGCATATGCTAATAAAGTGAACATTACATTTAAAAATATTTTTTGAATATTTCAATACATTTGCAATTATTAGATTAATTTTATGCCGAAGGCGTATCCAATTTGAAATAGATAACACTGCGCGTTGCCTTCTACCATTTAATGTCCGCTTAGTTCTGCTCGCAACTTGCAAATGCCAGTGCTTAAAAAAAATCCTGTCTACTTGATACATTCCTCGCTTCATTGCCTGAAAACAAAATTTTACTGGCACTTAATATTTCTGTTTAATAGATTACTTGACTATCACATCCCTTGTTTTGTTTCTTCATTTTTTATTTTATTTTATTTAGTTTATGTTCTTTTTGGCAGCATCCCTTTGCCAGCAGCCTCTGGACGGTGAGGCAGAGAGCCTACAGTCAAGCACTGCAACATGACAACATTTATACGCCGCATGTTGTGGTGCAAGGTCGGGCTCATTGTTTGGGTTCCAATGTCGATTCAGTTCTCTCTCTTGCTTGATTTGTGCCCCGCTTTACAACTTACGACATGTAGGTGGGTCTTTGCATATTAATTCATTTTAGACTTTCCAAGGAAACTTAAATTGTACTAGTCTAGAAAAACTGATATATTTGAGCTGAGATATTTGAAAATCTTAACATTTCAAAATAAGATTCAAATTCTCTAAGCCCATGCTTTTATCCAGGATGGCAGCCATTTATTTATTTCCATTTGGTTTTCTCGGTTTGGTTTCCCATGATTTATTATTGGGGATGATTGGGATCCAGCTAGAGCAACATCTTCACATTCACAAAAGGGCGATAATACCCAAATTGCTTTTCCTATATAATAATGGTGTTTTGTTGCTTTTCAAATTAATCTTATCTCAATGAGTTATAATTGTAAATGGTTATTTCTTAAAAATTTCTTCCATGGTGATCTAATTGCCTAGGAATTTTAGTTGTGAATTCTTGTTATGCAAGGAATTTGATGAAAATTATTATGTTATTCTTGATATTTTTAGAGATTGGTTCTAATTTATATCATATTCATCTTGTTTTCATGATAATGTGGCTCAATATTTATTACACTAACAACACTTGTGATCGTCTATCTTGAGCTTTTGATATTTCTTTTATGTTGTTGTCTTCAACTTGTTCGTGTGCTAAAAATGAAATTGGAAACATTATTGATATTTCTTATAATTTATTATTTCTGGATTTTGATTGTGTTTGAGTTTTTTCATTAAATTTTAGATCACACTCAGTGATCTTTCATCTCCTTTTGCTCTTTATCAATGAGTCATCCTGATGATGGATCATTGAGTGTGATTTGAAACGTTGATGAAAAAACTCAAACACAATCAAAATACAAAAATAATAAATTATAAGCATTATGGATTGTGGAAATCTCATAGCATTAATTATTGATATTTGTGTAGAAAATTGAGTCAAAACCCTTTGATTCTACTCTGTAGGTGAGAGGGGGTGGCTCACTGAGGTTCAAAGTAGATGATTATAGTCTGAATGTTTTTGTGGCTCTTTATAAAAATGGTCATGTGACTGATTGCACAAAGGGGGAGAACAAGGGCCATGTTTTGACCAATGGTTTTGTTCTCAAGGGTTTGGAGAAGCCCTACAGTGTTCGTGACATTTTTGCTCAAAAGACAATCACATGAAAAGTTACCTTCAATCTATGGGAAGGATTTAGCAAAAATAAATGTGGTCTGGTCCTATTTTTCTAGAATTCTTCAACCATGGAGATTCAAGGAGTCCATAATCTAACATTTCCCAATAACATTTGAAGGTCAGATTGTGCCTGTTTGTATATGGTGCTATGGCGATTATAGGTTCAGATCCATATTCTTGTGGCCTCTTGATTTGGCGGGGAGATCTTGATCTGTGATTTTGTGGATAATGCCTCTTGTATATTAAATTTAATTAAATATATGATTTTAGATGTGTAATCTTGGATAATTGCATACAAAACCCACATAGCAACAATCTGGGTCTGAAAAGCACACATATTAGTGTAGGAATTTTTATTTTTCTCAATGTTTCTACATCTTAAGTGTGTGAATCTTGAATATTGGTCCTATTATTACCAATTAGTTATGGAGTAGATGGTGGGAGCTAAGCCATGGGGATTTTTCAATTAGTTACAGAGATTTATTAACGTGGAAGGAAATATCATTATTTCAAGTATTAGATATTACTGTGAAACAATTTACAAATTAAATTAATCTCATAAATAAATAATGTACTTGAATGTATGAAAAGGTATAAGCTAATTCCCAACTATACTGAATCTCACATCTCTATAATTTTACAGACTTGGATCTTACATGAGACTTCAAATATTTGAGATCTATTCATGTTTGTATTGGGTATTATGGATCAAATCGATTCCCTTTTTGGCTATCGATATGGCGGGGAGCTCTTGATCTTAGATTTTTTGGAAAATGTCTTTTAATATATCAAATTTGACTTTATATTATTTCAAATGTGTATTCTTGGATGATTATATTCTAAGCCACTTTGCAAAGTAGCGGCTGAAAATCACACGGATTTGTTTGGAATGCTTTATATTCTTGTATACCTATTATGAGCTATGGAGTAGATGATGGGAGCTGATTGGGGGATTTTGAATTAATGACATGGACATTATCAATGGTGAAAGAAATCTCATTATAAATTTGGAAAATAGAAACTTCACATAAATAAAAATTATTAGTCTATGGGCCAATTTACAAGTAGACATGATCCCCAACCTATATAATTTTATATACTTGGATCTAAAGAGAGTGTAAACATTGAGATCCTTATTATTTTATTTGGTGTGCATGGTGATTACAGGTTCATATCCATTCTCTTTAGGGCTCTTGATTTCATGGGGAGCCCTTGATCTTGAACTTTATGAAAAATGTTTCTTGTATGTTAAATTTAAAAATATATGTTTTAGATGTGTATTCTTGGAAAATTTCATAGTAGACCCACATAGCAAGTAAAAAGTTGGGTACGTGTGAAAATAGTATGGAATTATTGCAATCTTTGAAACCTTTCCCTTGTTTATCTTTATGAATCTTGAATGTTTTCCCTGCTATGAGTAATGGAGTAGATGGTTGGAGTTGAGTCATAGGGAGTTTGAAATACTCTTAGAGATAAGTAATTTGGTAAGAAATTTCATTACTTGTTAGGTCAAAGTCTTTGTAAGTTAAAAATCATACAGCCTTACAGGGTAAGCCAAATCCCAACCAAACACAACAACCCCCACATGTTTGATTTTGCAAAGTCTAATCTAACCTACACGATCCTCACCTATCTGATTTTGCAGAGTCTGATCTAATCGAACTTGTTCAAAGTAAATAATTTGAAAGAAGCAATAGTAAGTTTTACACTCCTATTGTTTTTTTGGTAGTTTTTTTCCTTTGGTATTTATATGTTCACTAAAGAGAGAATATGTTTGATCCAGTCCTAGAGGTTTGAGATTTTATTCTTTTTGGTAGTGTATTATTCCCCTCCTACTTTACAAAATTGAACACCTTGGTAGAGTAAGACACATATTTGTAAATTCAATGTGTAGATGAAAATCACATGTGGGGTACTTGTACTTTGTTTATGATATTTCATGCGATAATGAACATACCTAACACCAAATATCTCAGACAACATAGAAATGGATAACTGCAACTTGATTGATACAAGATATACAATATGATAAAAGGACAATATGGCAATGTATGAGAGTTTTCTTCCTTGATTGCCATTAGCCTTCATATAGACGGGTTGACCAAGACATGTCTTCTTTAGACTGCAACCATCATGGTACCGAATCATTTTACAAATACATGATTAAATTACCCACTTGTATTGACACTAGTATTCAGAATAAATTGTAGTTGGATTTCCTTAGTTAATATCATATTATCACATAATATTATAATAGTTGAAATTTGAATGCAGTTTTTTTCTTGCACAATTGTAAATGAATGTATTTATGAAATCTAGAAATGGTCTTTGTTGTATAATTTTAATTGAATGTATCATACTTAAAATTTAAATCCACATCTACATATGTGTGCATAAACATTGGGTCCTAATGTTAGTTCAAATTTGTGAACATGGAATGCTTCTACCCTACATGAGAACCATTTTGTGGTGAGGGTGTTTTGAATCTTCTTAGAATAATATCCTTCATCATCATTACACCAAATTTGATCAAATTTAAATTATATCATTGATTGAAGAAACCAAGCCACATCCTAGAGTGTGGAAGGACTGGTAGCTATAGCAATAGAATCCCCATTATACCGAGCATAGTCATAGGTAGGTCTTAAGGTTCACAAATTAGATCTGTGGAAAATATCCTGGTTGGTTTGTAGAAATAATGATCTTTATTAGGTTTTTCCTTAGTTTGTACATGGAAAATAACCATCTTTACTGTATATATTTTAGTGGTTGTATTAGTGGCAATAGCGTTAGAAATAATACCACCTATCAAGCGATCATTGGATGCTCATGAATACATCTACAAAGTGCTTGTTCTTCTGGTTTTTGCTTGCCCTTGTGCTCTTGTCATCTCCACCCTTGTTATTGCTTGTGGCTTGGCCACTGCTGCAAGGCTCAGCCTTCTCATCAAAGGTGGAGGGTTTTTAGAAGCCTTGGGATAGCTCAAAGTTGTAGCCTTTGACAAGACATGACTCTCACAGAAGGACAATTTCAAATGGTGGACATCAAGTTTGTGGATTCAAAGGTAAAAAATAGAGAGAATTTTTTGCATTGGTATGTAAAAATTTCTAACATAGGTTTTCTGAAACTTTTTGTTTAGATCTATTCATATATATCCATACATAAGGTAATAAGAGAAGTGCATACATATATACAAGACATCAAGCCTGGATAGTAAATCTGCGGCTAATTGTTGGCCAAAAAAATTATTGGCAACAACCGTATGAAAATTCAACTTTGCTAGGGTAAAGGTAAAAATTGTTGCTTGCAACAGTAATTATTCTTCCTATTACAACATTCAGATTGCTAACATTTTTTTAGTGGTGGATTATAGATGTATCAGACATGTGGAATATGGAAGGCTCCACAATAACATATGTTTAAGAGTAGATACAAAATTTGTAGGAGTATTTAGTGTGGTAGACTCTTTCAGATAGACCCTGGAGATGATTGAAGTCATCATAGCTGTTAATTTTCGCAGTCATATTTATCCTGTGTTTGATGGAAATTATTAATTTTCTCACCAGTATTAGTTGTTAGATTGAACGCCTTCATTATATCGAAATGCAACTTGTATTTCATGGTGGCTATGGCAGCAAATTGGTGTTTATTACTAAAAAACTATTTGTTGGAGTGCCTTTAAATGTTCTTACCCGTGAATAGATTGTCCAAAAATGCGGCTTTCACCATACTACAATGAGATAATTGGTCTTCTATTTCATTTTCTAAAAATAATATGGCTTTATTTATTTCATGTGTTGTTTCTTTAAATAATATACACAATCATCAATTTCAACCAATATGTCTAGAAAAATTCAAATAAAGCCATACAATTATTCGGCGTACCCCATTGCACACCTAAAGTGCAATAACTAGTATATTTCTCATTTACTTTTTATTGATAAAAGGAAGCTACAAATGACTGACTTCTTTCTCGTCCTCCCAATCTTGATTATTGGGTAGTAGGAAAAGTATGTACACATTAAGTCCTTATATTGATAGCCTAAAAGACTACAAATGATTAACTTCTCTCTCCTGGTCCCAATCTTGATTATTGGGTAGAACCTTCATTCTTGTAACGGTTGTGTTTAATATAAAAATATATATAGTGATTATAATATAATAAATTAATTCATTATTTTGTAGGAAAAGTATATATCTAAAATGTTTCGGACTCAAACATTATACGTGACAATCACTCTGTAGTTAACAAGCCCAGCTTTTTGTAAGACTCGATGCAGTCATCATAAATTTCTTCAATCCCATACTTGAATCTGAAGCCCAAATCTGTGAGCTTTTCAGACTTATATTGCGTATTTATAGGAAGACTGGAATCCAAGTCCTGCAACCTGAATTGAACCCGGGACAAAACCATTCTCATTTGTAAATATTTTGTGTGCGATAGAAATTGATATAAGCATAAACTATGTTGATATACAAAATGCAAATATTATAGTTGGCTAAGATTCCTACATATCTGTTATATTGAAATCTGGATAACGTTTTGCTAAAAACTGCTGAAGCTCCTTAGCAGAGAGTGTATCTGTCAAGCACAAGTATCTCCCTTGTGCTGCAGGCTGCTCCATCAGAAATATGTGCGCATTGCAAACGTCGCTTACATGGACTACTGGAAATGTCCCAAACAAGGAAAGGATAGATCTTGCACCATTCCTAGGAACTTCATTGTTGCCTAAGAAATTATTAAGAAAACATAGAGTCATTTCAGAGAAAAAAATGTAATGTGATGTTTGAATATTAGGGTAGCAGGGATGAGAAAGACCTGGTAGAAACCATAAGAGTGCCTTGATGCTGGTAGGGATGTAGGGAGTGATGAAAGGTCCTCCCACAAGCGATGCCCCAGTTGTTACAAGATCTAAATTGTGCTCTGCTGCGAAGCTCCAAGCTGTCTGTTCCGCTAGTGTCTTTGACACAAAGTAGGGCTGGTGTGTACAATACATGTAAAGATTTTCACATTAGAAAGCCACTTGAAAATTTATATCTCTAAGTACATTAGATCTCAGGAAGCCAAATTGGGCAATTCAGGCAATACCCAAATTGGAAATTGTTGTTTGTTGGAACGGACGTAATTGACAGGGGTCCAAAAGGATTCCACAGAGGTGGGGTTATTGTTCAACTGTCCCTGCTCATTCAGTGGTGACATGGCACAGCACGACGAAGTGAAAACTACCCGCTTCACTGTTTTGGCTTTCACACACGACTTCAACACATTGATTGTTCCCTGAACCGCAACTCCCACAATCTCATTCTGCTCATAAACACATTGCAGCAAAAGAAAAACCCACATAATATTATTCAATATATACTGTTGTGGGTTGAAATGTAAGAATCAAGTGTGATGCAGTCTCACCTCGGGATCTTTGGAGCGAAAGTCCATAGGAGATGCGACGAAGAAGACACCTTCGCAGCCCGAAATGGGTGAATCAAAGCTGCCTTCCACGCGCAGATCTGCATTAAAGAGCTTAAGCCTTTCATCGGCACCAGGAAGACGCTGTAGATAGTGTATGTCCTCCTCCTTCCCTGTAAATGCTCCAAAATTATACCTTATATCCTAATCATGAATATAAACTGAAAAAGAATGGTGATAATGGGTATTACCAGATGTAGGAAGAATAGTTGCGTGGACAGAAAAGCCTCTGTGGAGAAGAGAGTTGACGAGCGAGGAGCCAATGAAGCCATCTCCACCCACTACGCAAAACCTTCCTTGCATTTTTTATCTCCTCCTCTATCGCTTGTTTTTCAATTGTGTGCAAACTTGTGTATATCATTTCCTTTACTTAAGGAGCCACTCTAATCTACAACTAGTCTAATGAAGCAAACAAACTCTCTGAATTTTCAACTAATCTCCACCTAAATGAATCTAGAACAAAAACCATATGGTTCAACAATCAAACATTAAATAACAATTTACAACTAATCTCCATCTAAAATAATCTAGAATTATTCTACTTAAATATTGTATGGTTCTATTGTCAAACAATGAATAATAATTTATACTTCATCTAGTGGTAAATATTAGCCTTATTTGTGTTGGTCAAAATTGACCTTTGATTTTTGAATGAATGACGTTTAAGAATAACTACCTATAACCACCTAATGTTTAAGAATAAAAATAGTGTTTGTACATTTTTTATGGTCGGATTATTACCTTCTTTTAGTTGAGTTTATTTATAACAACATCCACAATTCTACTAGCATGACACCATTTCAGACACTTAATGAGTGATTGTACGTACACCTTTGAGGTGGGACCAACTCAAGGATCATGTATTCTTAGGCCATTCAATTTTGCAAAACGTGGAGTTCTCAATGGTCACTCATATTTACAAGTGCCTTTATGAGGCTTAAGATTGCTAGAAAAAGTATATTAACTCTAAGAGAGTTGATAGGCACTTCTCTATGGGATACAAATTCTTCCTATGGGTTTGATTATGTAAAAGTTTTATTCATTATGGGAAAATATCTAAGTTTACATTAAGGATTGTGGGTCCTTTAAGATCATATAGTTAGTGGGGCTAGTAGCCTATCATTTATATTCTTGATCAATCTCATATTTAGAAATTTA
This sequence comes from Sequoia sempervirens, assembly GCA_007258455.2. Lineage (NCBI taxonomy): Eukaryota > Viridiplantae > Streptophyta > Pinopsida > Cupressales > Cupressaceae > Sequoia > Sequoia sempervirens. Next base: position 16,682 of record VDFB02359802.1, read on the forward strand.
TGGCATTACATGCTAAGGGTGGAGAGATCATATTGACACTCACATGCATTGTAGCACATGAAATATGATGCAGGAGCATCCTAGGCGAATGAGCAATCAACATCAACCAAAAAAGGAGGTTTAGTTTTGTTTATGAATTTTTGAATTTTGGTGTGATGGGATTTCATATTTTTTGCTTTTTAATTTCATTTCAAAGACTATTTACAATTGAAAAAATTCCCATTTGTAAGTTATGCAAAACGGAAGAAAAGCACCCTTTTAAGCACTTTGAGAAAGTCTGACAGTTAGTCTAAACTGCTAACATATAAAATTAATTGTTGCAACTATGATAAATTTAGAAAAAAATGTTAACCATAAATTATAATAAGTTCCAAGTGGGTCATGGTTTGACCGGGTCCAATGGGCGTTGGAAATATTCTTTGGTCTGATCACACCAAGAGGTGGTGAGATGGTGTAAAGACCTGATCTAAGAGATAGAAATACCATGTGCCAAGTGGGAGTTTGATCGGTCCTTTAGGTGCTTGTTAGAGAAGGGAAGTTACACGCCACACCAAAAAGGCGAGGAAGGAGAACAATCAAGCCATAATGAATACATGCAAAGCCAGAGTTCAAGGAGAGTATGTGGGCTGCCATAATAAATGCCAGTGAGTATTTGATGTTGTATAGAACAAGGCATATTTGAATAGAGATGTTGGCTATGCCTCCATACACACAGTCTACCAGTGATGGAGGTGACGTTGATCATTTTAAATGTTGTGGTTATAAATAACAACAAATAAACCCGTGATATATGGTGCCCTTGCGTGGTCAAAGCTTATGCGTAGATCCTTCAACTGTGAAGGCCATGACAGATGGTAAATGCATGTTGAAAAGCAAGCACAGGCAGATTGGCATGATTTATTTTCACAACCTCTAAAATTTTAATCACCTCATAGACTTTTGATGTTGCACAAGCCAAAAATTTCCCGTGGGATTCTTGTAGAAGGCAACATGGAATTGGAAAGGTCGTGGTTGGAGTGGATAAGCTGCCTCTTCGCACCATGAAGCAGGTCGATGGGGCCTCTAAATCAAGGTGTGGGAGGTTTGAGCCACAAATACCAAGTCTATGTAGGGATATTTGAAGAAAATAAACATTCCACAAAGAGTCACCAGTGTAAAGCTTTGAACAGGGTGCAGGTGAAGGGCGAGCCTTCAAAAGACAAACAATGTCAATAGAGGCGCAACTCAAGCTATTTACCATAAAAAAATAATGATATGCCGCCTCTTGTTGGTCTACGTGAGGGTTGCAAATTGCAAGATCCATGAGGAGGGAATTTCGCTGTGGTCTATATAGAAGAGCTCAAGGAGGCCGTAAATCCTTGAGCAGGTTGATGGAGGCTGCCTAGGAAGATGATGATGGCACCCGATTGGGAAGCCCTGAAAACTTGAAATGTCATTAAAAAAAAACTTCAAACACCAATATTTTCCAAACACAATGAACAAACCCAAAAAATTTAGGAAAAAAAACATTTAGTAGTAACTTGCAAACAGGCTGAATAGGCCACAAACTACAACAATTTTCTTGCAACAATATGTCAGATAGGCCAAAACTTTGCACAAAAGGCCAAAATAGCCAAAATCTCTAGGAATGCAAATATCTATCCTAATGAGTAGATTGGAAGAGGGTATATTAGCCCTCTACTAATAATTTTTTTGTTTTTTACAACTTTTCGGAAATAGATACAATGGCCCAAAAAATTGTAAAAATTGAAAATTATTAAAATTGATGAAACGAAAGGTATTTTTTCTTTTCTCAAGTCTTCTAGATATGACGATGATGTCCATTTTTCTCTATGACACTTCATTGATAAGTCTATATGTAGGATCCACCTTGATGTGGGAAGTAATGTGCTCTCATGGCTCTGATACCATATTGGAGAATGCCAAGATCAAGAGCATGGAACAAACTTCCACAAGTAAAAAAAATATGCACAATAGTATGTCAATCAAATATAACATGAAGTGTTTATAATACAATGATTGAGCCTTGCATATATTGGCAAGGATGAGGAGGTGAGAAGGTAGGAGTGAAATTCTAACTACCCTTCCAAAGATGGTTCACAATTGTGAGCTCAATTGACAAGTTTGTGTAAGTGTCAATAGGTGTCACAAGTCATGAGGACACATGTATCAATGCTATGAAGTGAGACAAAAGAAAAGAAACCTAAGTAAACTTAAGCTAGGTGTGAATAGGTCAATCCTAGAAAGGTGATTGGGAAACTAGGTATGATAATGAATCTATTTACACTATCAAAAGGATGATGTGTGATGTATTTGAATTCTACTTGTTTCCCCATGTTGATGCTGAAAGCTACCACTATCAAGTCAGGTGTTCTAGGCCACATTTAAGAATATGATAATCAAGAACCTAATGGAGATGGATGTAGAGCATAATTTGAAGATAAAGGTAAATCCTATAATAACTAATCAAAGATCTCCACACCAATTCCAAACTATGACAGTACTTGAGATCAATGATCTCTCCATGAATTAGCTCTAGAATATAGTGCGTGTGGATCTCAATGTGCTTGGTCCACTAATGATGGACCAAATTTTGAGATATTTGAATAACACTCTGGTTATCACAATAGATGAATGTTGACTTTCAGAAGGGAATGTCAAACTGAGTGAGAATGTTCTGAAGCCAAATGGCCTCACTAGAGTAGCATTAACTGCTCCTCGATACTCAACCTCTGTCATTGAGAGAGTAATAGTTGACTTCTTCTTGCTCGACAAACAAACTAGATTGAAACCAAGGGAGAAGAAATACCCTAAAGTAGACTTGCAATCTTGAGAATCATCCACCCAATATCAATTTGTATTTCCCAAAAATTCTTGATTAGTGGGAATTTTTTTTTTTGAAGGGACTTGAAACCCTTTACAAACTGGTTTTGAAGGGACCCAAAACCCTTTAAAAATAGGTTTTGAAGGGACCTGAAACCTATCTAGGTAAAGAACACTGATCAGATATAAAATAAAGATGATAAAAAACCTAACAACATTAGACACTAGACAAATAAATGAGACTAACCATGCTACAATGAACAAGTTTTGGAGGGATCCTTGAACCCTTTATAACTAGGTTTTATAGGGACCTTGAACCCTAATAGACCACAAACACTACCTGAATCAACCAAGCCACAACAAAAAAACCACTCAAAAAATAATTACTGGTCTAGCAAATACTACCTGAGACAAACAAGCCACAACAAAAAAACCACTTAGAGAAATAGTTTCTGAGCTAGGAAAAACAAAAAACACAATGATTTAGAGAAACCACACCACCCATCTTATCTCTCCACCTCTATAGGAGAGGAAAAGAAAAAACAAGCCAAAGGGAAACAAGAGTCCCCTTCCACAATTGCCATACATCTCTTGCAAACCCAAACTCCACCTAAATAGGAGCAAACTTTGCCTCAATAGGATCTACAAAAGATATAGCTAGCTAGAGACTAGTGGGTAACCATCACACCCACAAAAAAAATTCACATCTATTGGAGAGGTCTCCACCTCAATAGGTGAACAAAGTTGTGAGTACAGGAAGAGAAAACAACTTCCAGTAGAAAGGGCATACTTAGCACCCTTTAGTGTTTCAAGAATCTAGGTCTTCAAGAAAGAAATTGAGAGCAACCAAACCAATAGAAAAACATTAGTAATAGGAAGAACCACCACTCCCTTGAAAAACTTGAACCTCAAGGAAACCAAGAAAATAGCATCCTCCAAGATCCAAATCCAAAGGTAAAAGATCATCTTTAGCAGATAAAAATATTGCCCCATCAACATTGTAGGCATCACAATTCTCATGGGGTTTAAACTAGCTCCTTTAGGATAAAGCACATTTGGGCCTTCAGGATAATCATTAGGCGTAGCCCAACCATAGGAAGAAACTCAAAAACTAGGGAAAAAATACAACCTTAACCACCTTTAGTGAGGATAACAATAAATTGGCATCCTCTAAGAAGAAATCTAACCCCATCAACATCAAATGCTTCATAGTCTAGTAGGGGTTCAAAACCATGCACAAAAGCTCAATCTTAGAGAAAAAAAACCAACCCATCCAAGCCAGAACCCTAACAAGAAGAGCCATAGCCTCAATAAAAATCCAAGGAGCCAAAACCCCCATAGACAACTCATTTAAGAACCACGAGGGAGGCATCAATAGCTAATCTCAATGAGATTGAACCAAGCACCTCCAAGAAATAGTGAACACACCACACCCAACAAGAGAAGATGCCTCCACCAGGAGAAACAAGACAAGCCAAAATTGGACAAAGTTGTTCATAGCTTCCACATTCACTAATCAACTAGAGATGGAGACATCAAAAAAGAAAAGGTAGAACAAGAAACCCAATAGAGATACCAGGCCAAGATCTCCCCATCACAGATAGCCAAAAAAATAGCTCTGAATCTAAAAGTGTGAATAAAGCAACATGAAGAAAACTATTCACCTCTCCATCCTCATCATCCTCACCTACAACATCAACATCAATCAAAACTCCATGCTCGCTCCTCTTCCCTCCCTTCATAGCATTCAAACCTTTGTGCCCCCTCCTCTTCCCTTCCTTCATAGCATTCAAACCTTTGTGCTCAATCCTCTTCCCACCCATTGTAGATGAATCCACTATTTGCATGACTTATAAATAATACAACTTAAATTGTATGATATTAAGGTTATGAGCCTTTGGTTTTTGGGCCTATAGGAAAGAATCCCCACCACTTCACCAAATGGTTTCCCCTTAACATCAAGGTCAAACAGTCTCCATTGTTGACATGGTTGAGAGAATCCCTGCAAGGTTTGAACCTTGGTTGTTGGCTCTACAAGCAAGAAGCCCCACCACTTCACCAAAGGGTTGCAACTTAAAAATATATGATATTAAGGTTATGAGTCTTTGGTTGTTGGCCCTATAGGAAAGAAGCCCCACCAATTCACCAAAGGGTCTCCCCTTAACATCAAGGCCAAACAATTTCCATTGTTAATGCAGTAGAGAAAAACCCCATAAGGTTTGAACCTTGGTTGTTGAACCTATAGGAAAGAATCCACACCACTTCCCCAAAGGGTCACCCCTATATATCCCACAAAGTCAAAATCCATTCTTGTTGCATAATGAATCCCATAATTGTGAGTACCCTTGATGTAGTGAAGAATCTACATAGCTTCTTTCTAGTGTAGCTCATGTGGCTCCTACATGAATTGAGAGATGATTCCGACAACATATGAAATGTTGGGACTTGTATGAGTCAAATATATGAGACTACCAACAAGTTATTGATACAAAGTGCCATCCACCAAGGGTGAAGAACACTTAGCCTTAGCCTGAAGTTTGAATCTTGAAAGAAATGGAGTTAGGGCAGGCTTATAGTCAACCATGCAAAACCTTTGGAGCATATCAAGTGCATACTTAGACTTTGCAAGAGTGATACTTGAAGAAGACTAAGTGATCTTAATCCCTAATAATTAGTGCAACAATCCCAAGTCAGACATTAAAAAATGATCATGAAGGGAAAATTTCACTACACGAATGGTGGATGAATGACTCCATATGATCAACAAGTCATCAACATAGAGAACTAGGAAGGTATGAGTATCATCCTACTACAAAATGTAGACATTAGTATCATAATAGCATCAAGTGAACCCCAATTTCATAAGGAAGGAGTCCATGTTGGTATACCAAGCCTGAGGGGCCTATTTGAGGCCATAGAGAGAATTTTGAAGATGACACACAAGTGAAGGATCCTGAACAAACTCGTATGGCTGCACAATGTATATCTCCTCTTAAAGATCACTGTGAAGAAAAGCACTCTTCACATCCATCTGATGAGCATCCCATCTATGTGCTATAGTGATAGCAAGGACAAGTTGGATGGAATTCATTTTGGCAATTGGTGCAAAAGTCTCAGAGTAGTCAATCCCTGGAAATTGGAGGAATCCTTTGGCAACCAAGTGAGCCTTATGCTTGTTAGCTGACCTATATGCTAAAAATTTTGTTTGATAGACCCACTTGCATTGAACAAGTTTCCTTCCCTTAGGAAGTGGGATAAGATCCCAAGTTTGGTTCCTCTCCAAGGAACTGAACTCTTCCTACATCACTACATCCCACTCAGGGACACTAGAAGCTTCTCAAAAGGATTTTGGATTAGAAGTTGTGGTAAGGAGGAGATGTGTAGCCTCTTGAAATTGTGATCATGTTCTCCTATAATCTGAATGATCCCCTACCCACTCCCCTGCTCACTGCAATGTTTGATGAGACCAAAGAGGCCCTATGGCTAGACAAGGAGGAGAATCATCATCCTCTAAAGATGAACTATGTACATCCTCATGATCACTATCATCATCTGAAGTGGAGGAAGAAGAATCCTTATCATGATTAGAAGGATTATGATCCTCTAAAGAATTGTCATCAAGATACAAGGACTCCAATCTAATGGTGTAGGATAAGTGTCAAGATAAGAACTACAAGGACTCTCCTCAAAATGAAAACCTCTCTCAATGAACTCATGTGGTAGGATGAACAATCTCGTAGCCTTTGAATTAATGTGGGTAAACAACAAATATGCAAGGCTTTCTCTATAGATCCATAGCCTTACATTTCTTTGTTGGGATGTGGGCCCATGCACTAGATCCAAACACTCTAAAGTGCTTAACTAAGGGTTTCCGATTGGTCCAAGCTTGAAAAGGAGTTACCTCCTTCACAACTTTGTGAAGAACACGGTTCTAGATATAACACACACACACAGAGTTAACGTCTTCTACCGAAAAAGGTGGTGCCAAAGACTTGGAGTGAATCATACGATTGACCATGTTTTTCAAGGATTGATTCTTTCATTATGCAACTCCATTACATTGAGGAATATAGGGGACTATATGCTACAAATCAATGCCATCTAAAGCACAATACTACATAAACTTGTTGACATATTCCCTCCATTATGTGTATGCAAAAATTTGATGAATTTCCCAGTTTATTTCTCTACAAAAGCCTTAAACTACAAGAATGAATCAAAGACCTCACACTTATTTTTAAGAAAGCATGTATAAAGGTGTACCTAGAAAAATCATCAATGAATATCAAAACATATTAGGATATATTGAATGATGGCTATGGAAATGGTCTTGCCAAATCACTATGTACCAACTCCAAAATATGTGAGGCTCTCCAAGCTTTTCCTTTGTCAAATTTCTCTTCTAAATGCTTTCCAAAGGTGAAACCATGACAAACACCATCTAAAATCTGAACTATAGGCAATCCTATAACCATGTCCTATTGACCGAGTTGTTGAAAGTAGCGACCTAGTTCAAGTGGCCAAACTGTTGATGCCATAAATTAATCACATCATCTTAATGAGTGAGCAGAACAATCTATAGTGTAGAAAAATCTATCCCTTTACATTTTCATAGTTTTTTGGGCCCTCCCTTCTAAAATTAGGCTTCTTTATGCCTTATTTGGTCCTATTTTGTATCCAAAAGCCTTATTTAATGCATTTTCTGAGGATAATACTAAAACTTAACAAATGACCAATCATAATTCATGTTTTTGGGTTGTGTGTTTTAGATCTAGTGATCTAGGACTCATATGCCACCTTGGGCATATGGGCCCCACCTATGTTTCGGGGCTTGATCCTGAATATTGCATTAAACCAAACATTTCTTGAAGTTTGTGTCCCAAGTTTAGGCTACTGGGACTCATACGCTTCAATTGGTGTATGAGTCCCACTTTAGCTTCTACCTATTTTTAATCAAATTCTTGGTAGGATTTTATTCTCCTAGATCTAATGTCAGCTTGTAGTGTTGTAATTTTGGGAAATTTAGCATAAACAAGTATAAATACAATGTTATTTCACATATTTTCTTCTAGCACTTGTTTACAAGTCATCAAGTTATCATAAGAGCACTTTCAAGAGAGTTCACATGAGCCTTCATGAGTATTCAAGAGTTTATTATCAAGCATTTGGAGCAACATTCAAGATTTAAGCATCATGTCAAATTCATCATGCATCATGTGTGTTTTTGAGCTAACATAATTTGTGATGTAGGCTTTCATAATTCAAGCAAGCATTCAAAGACATTACATCATATCAAAATCAAGATTCAAGATCCACATCCATTAGATCCATTTCACACAAGATTGTAGCCTTTATCTTAAGGGTTTGGTGAGTTACAACATTTCATATCATTCATTTATCATTCCTTCATTCTACTTCATTTAATTTTAGGGTTTGATTACCAAAATGAGACTTGACCAAGGAAAACCCCTATCCACTAACAAATCAACAATTTTCTCCCTTAATGGGTGATTGCAGATCTAGGTGTTTTAGAGCTTGAATATCCTTTAAGGACAAAGTTGCAAGATTGAAGAAAGTTGTCAAAGTTGTCATCTTCATGGAAACTCACCTATAGGCCAGAATTCAAACTTTCAAACTTGGAGATCAGACAAGATGAAAGTTACAGAAGATCACTCGAGGCTATAGAAATTTCAATAAAACCCTAATACTAAGACTAAATCATCACCTTGGGTGTATGATTCCTAGTATACCTATTTTCAATATTTTTTTGTAGATCCTAGTTTGTCAGCAATAGATTCTAGATTCAACACAGAAACCCTAACTAGGACTAAATCACCCAGTCTAGTGTATGAGTCCAAATGCACATCAAGATCAACAATTTTTAGAGTTTTTAAGTCTTGTTTAGTCATCTTCATCTTCCAGGTACTTCTTTGTTCATCCTCAGTTTATTATTTTTATCTTGAGTTCATTTTATAGGTTACATAGCTAGATTTGTATATTGCTTTCATTTCCTTCTTTCTAAGCATATGCTTAGTGGTGAACCCCCTCTTTAATCACACCTAAGGAAACCCTCCTATATATCTTTCCCTCAATTGAGTCACTTAGTTGAGGGATCTTGGTTTCCTAATGAACTAAGAGTGAAATAGGTTCTAAACCCCTTGTTCCATCTCCTAAAAGGTGGAACCTATTTCCTTGTGTTCATTTCAGTGAACTTGAACTTTGGACCCTTTACTTCTAGTTTGGAGAATATTGGATTCCTAGATCTAGCCTACATTAACTTTGCATTAGATCTTGAATTAGTTAATTTTCATTTAGTGCTTCTAAATATTGCATTAGTGAAAAGTGCACATAGGTTGCATTTTTTCTCTTTGAATCATTCAATTTCACTAAAAAATTGTAATTACAAAGAGTCAAGTCAATATACAACTTAGAGACCATAGAATCAACTCAGAATTTGTTGATTTAGGTTTAGAAACCATAATCAGGACTCATTTGTCCATATGGGAAATTTAGTCTTGGTACAGGTCTTTTCTCTTGATTTTTGGGAATTCTGTGTTGTCTTTTTTTCACTATCTCAACCTTCCAAAAACCCTAGTTGAGACTCATCCACCCAGATGGGCATATTAGTCCTTGATGGCCTACAAAAAACAACATTTTTGATCTTTTTAAAGGTTTTCTACACTTCCTAGGCTTTCTAGTAACCTACAGTACCAGTCTATAAAGTTTCACAAATTTCTATTTTATGTATCTAGGTCAAATCATCCATTTAATGTAGTCA
>VDFB02359803.1:0-43341 GCA_007258455.2 Sequoia sempervirens
AATGTTTGAGGCACTTTTTCCAACAATTTCCATGTCCCAGAATCTAAGTTACATCTATTTAAACTTGAGTTGCATCTATTAGCATAGCTCGCATCTATTTAGTATAAAATTGCATTAGATATCTTAGTCACATCTATCATTAACCCTATTACTAGAAACCCACAATTTTCATATTCTATGATGCATCTAAATAGGTGAGCCACATCTATAGTCTGGAATGATGCATGTTCCTCTATCATAGAACTGATCTACTTTTACCAGTACATAGCCAGAGTCTTGAAAACCACATCTGATCAGTAAAGAGTTGCAATTGTTACCCTGAGTCATATCTACTGAAACCAAAACCGCATGTCTCTGATACCTAAAACTGCATTTATCAGAAAACCTCAACTGAGAAAGAAAATCGCAACTGTTAAGTTTTGCAATGCATCTGCCTGAGTATCAAAAAACCAGAATTTACTGTTACAAATTGAGAACAAACAATCAAACTAGTATCTGACTTATCCTTTTACACTAATTCTTGGATATAAACTAGAAAGTTTGCTCAAAACTTCCATGATTACATCCTTTAGGAATCATTCAGTCATATCAATAGGTACCATAGTCATACATCCTACTTTCATCTTAGGGGTCTTTATTTCCTTCAGAGAGATCATCTTTTGTAGATTTTAGGATAGGAACCTTTCATGGCACCGACCCTTGGATTCGAAAACAAATTGTCATTGAACCTAGTCATCATATCTTTTGTCTTACATGTGAATCCTTCTAGCTCATCAGTCAAGTTTGGGATTTCACCTTATCTTTTAGTCCTAGTCCTACGAGGGTTCCTTGTTAAAACTAAATTGAAACCTGGGTTACAATTTAGCTAATAGATAACCTCTTTTAGAATCTTCCAAATTGGTCACTTAGACTTTTGCATCATAGAATAGAATCATTTTAGAGATACCTTATTTACAAGAAAATACCTAAAAAAAATAGTTGCATTCATTCCTTATTTGCACCTAGAAAACCCCAAAAACATAGCTTAGGTTATATACCTTAGACATAAGTCACTCTCTTTGCATTTTCATACCTTAAACCTCCTTATCCCACATACGTAGTCGCTCCATGCTGTCATGCCTCACCACCATATCTGCGAATTTACTGTAATCCTTGCTTGCTAGTCAAGTTGAATACCAGTTACTCAGTAATGGTCAATGCGAACAAGCAATAGAATTCAAAAGACAATTTATCCAATACAAATTCCAATCAATTTCAATCCATGGTCAACTACCCACATACCCTTCCTACCAACAATCAATAAGTCCTAGTCCTCCATCCATCTACCCTCACTATCAAGAGTCCCTTAAAATAATCCATGTCATTAATCCACAACAATCATCCACTTATCACCCTTAATACACTAGCAGCAGAAGCCAAAGGGAACCAGCCTTCCACTTCAAAGTCCCTTCCAAGCCTCCACATCCCCTTTTCTATTGCATCCACTGATCACAGAGCTGTCATCTGGCTGCGCAATCCATAACTAATCCCTTCCAAGCCACTCCATCTCAATCTACATTTAGTCATGAAAATACATCTATTCATGGTCTACAAAGTCACATCCCATCTACTAAAATTGAGGATACATGTCAAATAGAAAATACAAAGCATGACATCATGGCTTCACCTTCATGTCAAGATCGAAGTAGTTCATCCCATGACCCTATCTTAAGTCCATCCAAGAAGTTCTAGATAATCATGGCATCCAAAATACACCTATCCTTGATCAAGATTACATTCCCAATCATGTCATCCAAAAAAAACCCATCTTTGACCAAGACACTACCATTGATCAAGAAATCCAAAATGATCCACCCATCGACCATTACGCCATTAATGAACAAACATTTGATGTTGATCCTACCCAAACTCCAAACACATCCATTTCCCGAAATGAGACACTTGCCTCCTTTGGAAATATAGATGATATTTATCTAGAACAAGAGTCTCCTACTCTAGACATATTTACAAATGATCAAGCTATAGCTGAGTTGATTGGACTCTATGAAAGTGACCATAAAAATGGTTTCAACATCGACTTGGAAGAACTAGTAGAATCATCTGAGTCTGATATGTCACAAAATCACACCAAAGATATCCAACATGTCAATGAAGCTAAGACATCCTATCAACTAGGATAATCCACTTTTATCAAATCAAGCTTTCTTGTAGAGGAGAAGATTCCAAGTAATAGTTTCCACATACACAATGATGGGTTAGCATGTGGTATCAAGGAAAAGGACTAGGCATACAAGAGAAAGGAATTCTAGAACCAGTATAGTTTTAGGAAAATCCTAGACATCAAGGTCTTGGATATCCTTCAGACATCAAATCTAATGATGTTAATGGTACCTCCTCAATATTGGGGGTAATTTTATTTGATACAAACATCAAAATGGAGGCCATGAGTGGTTCTTACCATAAAGTTGTTGCCAACACTCCTTCCATCCATACCATAAATTGCCATTCCAACATGAATAAACCTTCCATTTGGAACCAACAAAAACAAAAGTATTACAAATTCAAAGTTCAAAATCAAATATCAAAGGCCATTGAATCAATCAAAAATCCAAGTGGAAAAATAAAGTTAAAATGGATCCCAAAGAAAAATGGATCAAGCAAAGAAAATAGTTCAAGAGTAAAAGTCAATCAAAATGTGGAGCCACAAGAAAAGAGGACTCCCACATATAATAAATGTCCACCTCCATTAAAATGGTCATCAAGCAAGGCATATAAAATTCATGGTTCCAAACATTATCCCATTCCGAAATCCAATCTCCACAATCCATCACCCCAATTTTTGAAAATGAAAATTGCTACATCTAAATTTCCAAACACATCTACCATCATTCGTAATAATCCCACATCTCGCATAAAGTCTAAAAATCCTATGTCACAAATTCGCTGCATCTTTGCAGCAACTCTTTATTATAAGGAATCTCATGGCACTCTATTATGATTTTTGTATTCTGGAAAAGGCCAACTTTAGTATTAATAAGGATCACAATGACATCAATCAATTGTATGCAAGTGCTATGATCCTGACAAGGAAACTACTTCATCAAGGTCATTATTGGAATATCATGGCACTAGTCTCTACATCAACACCATCAATGGACTCAACACAATCAATGATCATCTAAAGCATCAAGGCCATCCAAAAAATACAAAAATACAAAAAAATTGTCACCTTGATGAAAATTGGGCAAATAGGCATCTTGGTGACACCAAAAGGAATAAAAAAAAGTCAAGACAAAAATTCCATCCAATAGTGAAAACCATGCTTACGACGCTTTGCATAAGTACCATGATGAAAACCTGGCAAATAGGTGTCCTATGTAAGAAATTATCTATGTGGACCATTGCACTTGGGGGAAAGTTGTCCCATCTCCCATACCCTTCATATGGCATTTATTATGACATTTCCATCTATCCATCTAAGCCCTACCACTCACGTCCATTTTCCTAGCTACTTTGACCTTGATAAGGACTAGGGTACAAACATAAATCATGCTTTGGAAAAACTCTTGACATGTCTATCCTTTGGTCATACACTATCCAAAAAATATCATTTCATAGCCTTCATAGCCTTTTCTAATACCATACCTTGAAAAAATGAGTTATCCTTATATGACATAGTCCTTGGAGACCATATAGGATAATTTTTCCAGCCAAAAATTCTCATTTCACTTATCTCTTACCAAAGCCACCCATCATCTATTCATACCTATCACATTCCTTGGTTTTTCCCTTATCAATGGTCTAGGGATCTTCCATCATCCCATCCAATCCTAAAAAGTCATTCCAAAGGAAACAAGCCCAATCCATACAATCTTGCTATGCATCCTAGTGTATCATTGAAAAAATTCCTTGGATTTGTTTTCAGCCTTGTTGCAAACCTTGATCCTTAAGTCACATTATCGTCATCCTCATGTTGTTTCGAGATGTGTCCTTTCCACATCAGACAACATCGTCACCATCCTCATCACCTATCAATTCATTTTCAGGTTGACTAGGAGAAAAATCATGGTTTTCCTTGGATTCTTGTGCATGCTTTCTCACTTGCTTGTAGGCATCATTCACATGCATTTGTCACAATCCTCATAAATCTGAAAACATCGGAAAATGTCCTGAAAAAATTCAAAAACATCATAAAACTTCAAAAAGACAAAAAAATCAAAACATGTCAAAAACCCAAAAAACAAAGTCAGAGTCAGTTGCATCATTCAGTCTTTGTCATTGTTGAACTACGTTTCCTCTATGATTGGACATAGGCAAGGCCATTTTCTGATGTGCCCCGAAGGCATTAGGTTAGTCCTTTTTAGGTTTATCTGTTTAAAATCATGATTCAATCCATTTTTCTATATGATAGGGTCATTGGTCAAGTCGAACTATGAGGTCTCTATGTGTATAACATAGGAAAGGCCATCAATCAATGAGCTCCCGAGGTCACACTAGGCCAGCCCATTAGCATTTGTCATTATGCATTACCACACGCATCAGATATTTTCATACAACTCAAGCTTTTTATAGTCAGTCTTGTTAGTCAAAGTCTAGTCAAACTACAAGGTCTTTGTGTTTATAATGTAGGCAAGTCCATCAATCCATGAGCCCCCGAGGCCACATTAGGTCAGTCCTTTAGGGTTCGTCATCACACATAGTCAACTGTCAACACATCATATCAAGTCATACATCAACAAGAGAAAAAAGTCAACAATCTCATCAAGTCAAATCAAACAAATTTCCAAAGCAACAAACAAAACAAATCAACTTATGTCTGCTATAGGATGTGTCCTTCCTGAAAAAAGATATTAACAAAACAATCAACCTAGGTCTTATTCAGGATGAGTCCTTCCTGAATATAGACACTGTCTAACAATCAATGTGACCTTATATAGGTTATCACATCAATGACATTAGACTCAACATCTTATACAATACATTTCTTTCTAAAACCAAAATTTTTCCATGCCTTATACAAAGAGTCACAAACTCGAAACCAGACTCAACGTCTTATATGGTATGTGTCCTCCCTGAAACCAAGTCTTATCAATCAATCATCTTATCAATCAAAACAATTAAACAAACATGTCAAGTTTTGGAAAATATTTTATTGGATTTTTGATTTATGGCTTGTTTATCTTATCATTTCATTTGGCTTTAATTTGGAATCATGTTACTAGCTTTCTTAAGGATGTCCCATGAAGGATTTAGAGATGCAATGATGTATCTGAATTCCATTTTCTTTAACTATTGTTTGTTGACTGTCTTTTAACATTAGATTTTGAGTCATGCTACTATTTTCCTCAAGGATGTCCCATGAAGGATTTAGAGGAGTGATGACGTCTCATGACCTATCTTTTATTTGTTTATTGTATGTTCTTTGTCTTGATAAAAAGACTAGGGCAATTGTGCCTTTAAGATGATTTATGACAGTCCTTGTCTAGGAATGTCTGTTGTTAGTAGGTGGATGACCTTGCACACCTTGATATATGTCATATCATGGTGTTTGTCTCCATTTGTGTTAGTTACCGTCCAATGATGATTAAGTTCAAATCCTTTTGTGGTTTGGTGAAACATCGAAGATTGCTAATACTAACATTCATCTTTTCACACTAACATTTCTTCTTTTCTACATCTTCACCACCCTTACCTATTTTCCTCTATCCTTTTCTCCATCTTCTAGTTCTCTGACCGATTTCAAGAGCACACTCATGTTCTTTAAACCTTCCTGTCCTCTTGAGGGGGCATACCACTACCTCCTCGTCATTCTTCCTCATCCTACTTTTACTAGGGCGTATTTTTTCTTTAACACAATGCCAAAATGACATTGTATCAAAGAGGGGAAAAATGTAGACACTGAAATTTGGTCTAAGCCTGCAACTTCAAATTTCTTCATAATTCATATTTCCATGGTCTTGATTAAATAATGTTAATTATTTAATTACTTTCTAAAATTCCTTTCTCATCTATTAATTAAATAACTTTTAATTATTTAATTGATTCATTCTAACATTTATTCTTCTATTAATTAAATAAACTTAATTATTTAATTAATTCATATTGTCTTTATTCAAATCCTTATTAATTAAATAAATGCTATTTATTTAATTATGTCACTAATTAACTTTATCCTCTTTCTTAAATTAAATGAATTCTTATTTAATTTATCTTTATCGTATTATCGACTATAATTAAATAAATACTTTAATACTTTAATTATTCATTTAACCATTTCTTTACTCAATTAAATAAATATTATTTATTTAATTTAATCCCTAAATGTTGAATCTTGAATTAAATAAGCATTTAATTCATAAAATTATATTTTGAACATATTCCTCTATATTTAGATAATTGTTTAAGTTATCTAAGTATTCATTTCTACTTGACTTGAGATCTATTTGAATCAGTCATTTATCTCCTGATTTAATGTCTGAGTGTCTTTCATGAATAAACTCTTTGCCATAACCAGTCAGTTATCTAGTTCTAACTCATATGCATGTACATACATATTAATTAAATATCTTTATTTAATTAATTAATTTTAGGCATGTGTTTGAACAAATTGTGTCCATTATTCTATCTTTATCTTTGTCATGCAAACATTATTCTTCTAATTTTTGAATACTTCCAACTATAGATTAAATCATTATTTAATCTTGATCTCTATTCTTAGGTTTTATCACTCATGTTAGTATTAACACTTATCTCAATGCATGTCGAATCCTTTAATTTGAATCGTCTTTCTATCTTTCGATCTCAGCCTCTCATTCGAACAATCAATTTTCTATAAATTGACTTGACCTTCATCAATTCAACTCTTCCCAAAATTGTATGACTTTTGGAGCACTTGTTTAATCTTTTATATTTTTCTATAATCACATACATCAAGGCTATACTTGCACACTTACTGAAAATTTGAGGGGAAGAATAGCATCACGGTGAAATGGAGGGCAACAGAGGTTATCCATGGAGTTACATCAATCTTTGGTGAGATTGTTTTATGTTTTAGATCTATTTCCTTTTTTCTTTGTTGTTTGACTTTAGATTTCATTAGATTTTATAGGCTTTAAGTTTTCTTTTAATCTTTCCTTTTTTCATGATGTTACAAATATTACTATGCATATTAAGTGGATTAAATTATAGTAGGTAATTACATATTATATATGTGAGTAGGTGTGATTATGAAGATAATTATTGATATTTAATGTTTCTTACAATAGTATGCATAATAAGTTAAATATTATATTGAAATAAGTGGTGATATTTTTATAACATATAGTATTCACTCAATTGTTCCTTGATTCCATAGCAGGTATCATGTTCAAGTAAGGAGTTTTAAATTGTATGTTACTTGTGTAGATTAGTGGATCTAATTTTCTAGTTATTATTATTCATGGAATTTTTAATTCATATGTCCTTTTTTTTAATTATTATTAATCATGAGTAATACTAATACACTTTCTTGGTTGAGTAAAACATGTAAAAAATGGCCAATGTTGATAAGGGGGTCACATAGCTACTTCTATTATTGTATCCCTGTGAAATATTAGTCTTGTCATAAGTATGTGATTTAACCTTGTTTTTTGTGGTATGGGTTCTATGTATGTGAGAGTTGTTTTATTAGTCACTTAATTCACTTTATAGTATGGTCACTTACTATATGTTTTATGTAGTCTTTATGTGGGTTTATTTGTTTAAAAAGTTCCCTAGGTGATAGGTTTATGGGATAAGGTTAGATTTATTCGATAAAACCTCTTTAATAAAGTCTTAAACCCACTCTAATTACTCACTTATAAAAAGTGACGAAAATTAGAGTTGAAAGGGTGGTTGGGAAGTTTAGAAGGTGGTTTCATTTTCCCCTTCCATTTATTCTTTCTATTTGTGTGGAGGTGGGAGTTTTTCTCTTTTTCTTTTTGGATTGTTCTTGAGTTCATGTTGATTTTCATTCTTCATTTTTGAGTTCATACCATGTTTGATAAGAGGAAGGAGCAATGAAAGAGATTTCTTAGAGAAAGTGTTCTACAAGTTGTATACTTGACTTTCTTGGCGAGTTCTAACCTTTTAGTTTTCTATCTTTGTTGATTTGTAATGAGTTTGTTGTCATATTGATCTTTCTTATAAAAATATATATATGAAATTTGATGTTGAATCCCTTTTTTTGCTACAAGTAGTGTGTTTTGGTTTTCATTGGTTGATTCTTCCATGTTTCTTAGCTTAATTTCATTTATACTCTTTTTGTGTTTTCAAATAAAGAAATATGATTGCAATATGTTTTGACATGAAAAGTATGTAAATTGTATACTTGTCTAGGAATCCTTGTGCCTAGTGGTTGCAATGTGTTAAGTTTATTTATGTGGATGTTATATGTTACACTTTGGTTGTGGATCCTATGTGGAAAGTAATTTTGTGGAAGTGCTATGTGACCCTAGCTTGGGGGTAGATTGAATCTCAATCCCATGGTTGGGTGGAGAGCCCATTGGCCCATATTATTTTTCTTCTTTTTCTATCTTTGTATTCCGGGTACATGTGTTGAATAAGAAATAATATCTTGAAATTTTTAGCAAATAGATTTCAGGAGAAAAATAGGTTGGTTTTGTTGAGGTAACAATATAACTATCCCTATTCCAAACAATAATTAGTTTATAAAGTAATTTCATGTATTTTATCATAAAAAACTAATAAACATATGATTAAAACATGTATATAATTTAATGAGTTTTTCTATTAGTAATCTTAAAAAAAAAAATTCAAAATTTTTGATAACCCATATTACCAATTATGATTTATTAGGAAAACATTGACATCCTTATTCACAATAAAAATTTGTCATAAAACAATCCTACAAATTTGTTCACACATAATGAAAGACAAAGAGTTAGATGATAAAATTTAAAGGGGTTTTATAAATATAGTATTTTTAAAACATATCCAAAAAATCAGGGACACACAGTAAACCAAAGAGAATTTATGATTAAAATATTACCATCTCCTACTTTGAAATTAAAACAATAAATTGAAAGCCAAAAGAAAATTGAGTGAAACTAAGTTAGGGTATCATGAATGAAAGAGAAACATCTGAAGGAACTCTTAAATATGATAGATAGAAACATGAGAAAAAACCCTTACATGGATTCTTACGTTAATTTTTAAAAATTAATTTCTAGTTATCCATTAAGAGCCTTAATTGTATAGTGCTTAGAAATATTGGTTCCAAATTGTTGATTTTATTTATTCTCTTATTTTCAGAATTGTGTTCTTGTCAGAGAGTTTAATTATTTACTTGGTTTATTAGTTAATGAACAATATCTCCATTTTATCCAAGAATAAGAATATTTTAATTTATATTAAAGTGATTCAAACAACTTATCATAGAAGAGTCTAAGTATAGTAAGAAAAGTTGGTAATTAAAATCACCTAAGAATTGTTGTAAGAAGAATAATAATTTTGGTAGAGTTATGAAGTAGAGAAATAAGGATTAATTTTTGAATTATAATGTTAAAGCTTCTAAATGCATTAAAGTAAAATTACTAACAAATTTTAAAGAACTAAATGGTCATGAATTATGTGTATATGTTTAATTGTGTGTATATAGTGCAAATATACATAATCAATCTTCAGTCATTGAGTTATTAGTCTTATAACATTAGTGTGTTAAATATTCGATGGTATAGTTCTTGTTAGCTTATTTTTTGTAGGTTTATGATTGTAATATTGGTTTAAAGTATTGTTTAAATTATTGTTTTCATTTCTAATGATTAAGCATTAAATAGCTCACTTGGAAAGGTAAATAGATTGAGGTTGATTCACCACTTACAATGCATCTTTAGTATTTTATTTTATTACACATTTCAACCTTTATGTAATTTTGATTTTACCTTCACTAAATTTTTTGTCTTATTTGATTATGATTTAATGGTCAAAAATATCTTTTGGGTGTTAACTTAATGTTAAATTGTGAAGATTTGATACTAACCTTATCAAAATATGTTCCATGTTTATGTATAGTTTAAATGAATACAAATGATGTTGACAATTAATGTAAAGTTGGAACAATAATGTTTGATTTTAAAAATGAAAATTTATTCATTTTGTTTGTATTTGTGCCATAGAAAATGACCCCTTGTCATTTCCATGGAATTTTAGGTCTTGTTTCATGGTGTTTGATCTATTTTGCTATGATTTAATGTTATAACATGGCTTGAACATGCATATTTACGTACTAAAATTCAAATAACAATGTGTTGTGAAGGTGTAATACCCCCATGTTACTAATACTTGTATTATTATTTGTTACTCTTATGTGTGAGCTTGATTCTAGTTTCTAATGGTGATTAGTTCACCGTCTTGGGTGTGAGGATGCCTCCTGTATTTGGGAATTTTATTTCCTTTTGTTTACCGGCTTCTAGGAGTAAGCCAATTTTATGGGGGGGAGGATGTAGTACCCCTCCTCTTTCTAGATGGATTTATTATTTTTCTATGCGTTCATTTGCTACTTGTGGCTATGATGGTACTGTTATTGTGTGAGTTGGATAGTTAGACATTTGATGATGTTGTTATTCCATTAGTAGACTATTGGTGATTATGTTTATACACTTGAGGATATGATTATTTCATATGACATTGTGGTTGGTTATATTAGTTGATTTTCAGAATTATGATATGATGCAGTGATTCAATTAGATATGCTATAAGATGATTGTTAGTTAGAAATGTTGATTTTTTGGTTATATTGTAATTGTTAAAACAGGTGTGATGAAGGACAATATGGCATCCCTCGTTCACGAGTGCCCTGCTATGTTGCGATTCCTTCTCACAATGCAATGTTTTGATTTAATGCTTCAATTTATATATATATATATGCACATGTACACAACTTCACTTGTATGCAGGATTTGCAGGTACAAGTCTCGATTCCACCTGCTTTGGCAGGACAGGGCGAGCACCAATAGCCCAATGGTTAAATGTTGAAAATAGAGGTGACGATGAAGTCCTTCCATCCCATGATGTCAGATTGTCTCGTTTGATTGGTATTGTTCATTATTTTGTGTAATTGTCATCATTTGTGGCTTGTGTTTTGTGTGTCATCGTATTTTGATTAATGTGGTATTTTATAAGTTATGATTATTTAATTGATGTTGATATTTTATAAGTGTGAATTTGTTAATTAAAGGTGGATAATGATTGTGTATTTTAATGTTGATTTATTTGTATGAAAATATTTAAATGTTTTATTTAATTTTTTATAAAGTCATGTGTTTCAATTAAATGATAATTAAATATTAAACGTGTTTTAATTATTTTAATCAATTATCTGGTGGAGGATAATTGTTAGAATAATTTATTTAAATTAAAGAGATAATGTAATGTGCAAGTAAAGTTGCAAAAATAGAAATTAAAACAATAAAACAAATAAAAGAATGAAAAGATTGTAAGAGCAAATAAGAATACAGATTTGGGTAAAAAGCTGGCTTTTAAAGAATTGTTTTCTTTTATTTTTGATTTTTAGAGTTTTAGAAGAAATTGTCAATATCTTTTATTTTAATTAAGAATTTCTGGGAAGTTTACACACAAACGGAGGATTGGGGAGACAAAAGTTGTGCAAGTTAATGGTTCTGTACTGTTGAGTTTTCTGAAGTTTTCAGGAAAGATAGTTCAATTTTTTGCTTGCTATATTTTAGAGGAGAGTTTTAGAAAGGAATTATCAATCTTTTGTTGGTATTATTCTGGAGAGTCTTCTGAACAAAGAACCGGATTTGAGTTCGAACACGGAGTTCTAGAGAGACGGATTCAAGTAGGAACTAGAAGCTCATTGTAGAGGCCATCAGGATTGAACAATCGCCATCAGATTCACAGAAGCAAAGGACTCCAGGTTCCAAATATTTCATCTTCTTCTTCTTGTTTCAAAAGAAAATAAATAAATAAGTAACTCATCCTTAAAGTTATTCCTTTTAGAAAATAGTTTGAATGGCAAACAAAACAGAATGTTATGCTGTGTAACCCTTGTTTGAAATTATCCAATATCTGTATTTTATCTTTTATTCTATTTTATTTTGTTATGGAAAAGATCTCTCTGCCTTTCTTATAAATGAATTAATTGTTTTGTGAATATATATATATATATATGGATTTCATAAAATTGTGCCAAAATATGTGTTTATTTTGTAATAATCTGTTGATATATATATCTACATCCATTTATATATATATGGCTGAGTTTTAATAAACTTTATTAATGATTTGTGTTTGTTTTGAGACTAAAATCGTAGTTCGTCCCGTACTGGATTTATTGATGAAATTTCTTTGGAAATAAAAATTTTGATTTTTGTGTTTGCTTAGGAAAACAAATAATAATTATAAAAAAATAAAGATAAAAGTAATAAATGAAAATTTGAGTCGAATTCAAAATTTATAAATAATAAATTTGTAATTGTTTTGGGGAAAGGAAAGGGGCGTACCCCGTCCCTTCCCCCCTTTGGCAGAAAGGACTGCCCACAGCAGTCTGCGGACTGCTGTGCGCGGTAGTCCTACGGACTGCCATGTGCAGCAGTCATGAGGACTGCCATAGGCAGTCCTCCCTCTTTGAGCGTAGTCCTCTATGAACTGCCTTTGAATTAAAATTAAATTTAGTTTAATGGATTCATATTTATATCTATATACATAGGCTTAGGTGTGTTGTTCGATGCGTGGGCTCTCCAGTGCATTCGGTTCGCTGTCAAAGACAACAGAGCATTTAAAAATAGATATATTCATGAATTTGTATCAACATATATATATATATATATATATATATATATATATATGGGGGAGCATTTAGTTTGATGAAAATATGTGAATAACTTAATATGAGCATATATATATATATATATATATATATATATATATATATCATGGATTTTATAAAAGAAATTGTAAATGAGAAAAGCATAAGGTGTAATTGATTATTTAAAAGCTCTTAGGATTTATCATCTTGGGTTGGGGTTAGTGAGTTAAGATTGTTTTGATATTTGAAAGATTCTTTGATAAGTGGGTATTTAGTTTGGATGAATTAAATTATTTTATATACCTTTTGGGAATCTAATTTGATTACTATTGAATGACTCGTAATGATCATAGTGGGATAATGGTAAAATATGTTCTTTAGTTTTCTTTAACTAATTTTGATTGAATAATTGCTATTCAAGTGAACATCTTTGCTACTATAAGTAAAAGAGTTGTATAGTGAATTAATTTGAATATTGACATAAAGTAGTGAAAATTAGAAGATTTGATTAAGTTAATTGGGTTAGAATTTGATTTGAAAGTAGTTTTATGATTATGGTACATAGGTAATTATATAGATGTTGCTGGTAACTATATAAATACATCTATACAATTATAGATGAGCATGTGGGCACCTAGAAGGGTGTTGTATTTTGTCTTCACAATATTGTATTTAATGGGTGTATGTAAGTGCACATATGTATGGATTATGCATGATGGATAAGACTAGGTCTATAGTTATAATCAATTGATTAAGTAGATTAGCAAATGAGGAGATTATTTAGAAGGAGAATTGGATTGATCGTTATCATGGATTAGAGTTGGAAACTGTATTTTAGTTTTGATTTTAAGTTAAAAATATATTTATGTCTTGATTTAATATAGTGGAAATTGTAATTTGGAAACAATAGTGACATTATGATTATGGGGTTTGTTAAATGATTGTAGTGGTTAATTTGTCTTGATTAAATTGTTGATTGTTACTTTTTTTGGAGGTTATGTTTGGAATACGATTTGAATGTTGGTCTTGTGGTAATTATATGATAGTTGAGGTGCTTATTCATGAGTTCGTCTGTGATTGTGATCATGATTGTCAAGTATGATTTGTTAGTAAAAAGGGCAATGTAAATAAATGAAGATAGACAATCACCTGAAACTTGTTTTCCTTATACTCTTTTTACCATTGATTCGTAAGTCCTTTGTATAGATAGGTACTTAGAACTCTTGTGAGTATGAATGAATTGATTGTTCGAGTGGTTTGGTTTTTGAATTGTGAATGTGGGTTGTTAATGGCTACATGTTGTCATGTCTATTGAATTTGCTGAAGGTAATTTGTGTGCCAACTATAAGGGTATCTTGAGAGGAGAAAATTGAGGTCTCCCTTAGATGCCAAATGGTTGTTTCTAGATTTGGATTTGATTTGGAACTTAATTTGAGCTTGATTGACTATGGTTGATTTGATGTTTTGTTGTGTTGATTGTTTGGGTTGATTTTTAAGTTGAGTGAGAATCGGTTGACTACTTTTGTTGCTTCATTTTTCCCTTGTTTGTGGATTGTCGTTCTTTTGGCTTCCAGAGGCTAGAGATCATTGTCAGTTGATGTTCTCTCTTTATGCACCCTTGATGTGGCAAGTGTTTTGATATCATGATTTTAAAAGGGTTGTATATGAATTGTTGAGACTTTCATTATGTGTTTATAGCGAGATGGTTGATGTCTCGCGTGATTTGGTCTTGAGATTATTTGTTTTATCTATTATGGTACAACCCTTGCCTAGTTTGGTTTATGTTAAGGGTCTTAGGGAGAGTGGCTCTTCGTGGGCGCCGGCGCCTCAGGATGAGGAAGGGCTCAGGATAACCCACAAAAGGGTAGTTAAACAAGTGATAACCTAAATAATAGAATTTAGGGGGTTGGGTAGTTTAAAAACACAAGATAATAAAACACTGGATTCCTCGTCTATGCATTAGGGCTACCATAGACTAGTGATAGACTGAGAAGGCCGGGGTTGGCAAAGTCATAGTCTCGTCTTCATGAGAGATTATTGGCTCCGCATTAGCTACCCTATGGTGTCGGCGCCTCAGTTAGGAGGAAGGGCTAGGAGATCCATAGATGGGTGTCGGCACCTCAGTTGGAGGAAGGGCCAAGAGAATCCCATGGGAGCTATGCGATGACACTCTCCACTAGACACCCTTGTTCTTGTTTTTGTGTTCTGTTTTGTAGTTGCCTCTGGATATTATATCTTATGTTGTTTTCGAGGGCTAGGGAATCCATAGATGGGTGTCGGCGCCTCAGTTGGAGGAAGTGCCAGGAGATCCCATGAGAGCTATGTGATGACCCTCTCCACTTGACACCCTTGTGCTTTGTTTGTAGTTGCTTCTAGATATTGTGATCTTTATGAAGTTCTGATTCTTGTGAATTTGGTTTATGGTTACTATTTGGTCACTTGTATAGTTGGTGATACTTGTTTAATTGTGATGAGTTTCATAGTGTTATCTTGTTATGTGATTTGTGAATGTTGATGGTTGTTCATTGTATGCCTTGAGTTGTACTTGTTTGTTCTATGTTGTTGTTGTTGAGTCAGTTTGACATTCATGGTCGGGTTCACTTCCTCGTCACCTCTGAGCATGGGGGGTGAGTTACTTGTAATTCACATGGTTGGGTGGAATGTGCTCCGCACCCGTTGGGTTACCCATCAGCATCTTGGCTTCTCAGTATTCCCATAGTTGGAGTTGTACCAGTATTCACCTTGTATTTCATATTTCATTATTTTTGTATCAATCCCCATGTTGGGAAATTCAATGTAATTCTTTTATCAAAAAATTGTAATGTAATATTATAACGATGATGTAATAGTTAGGCTTATTTGTAACTCTTTTAAGAGATTTATCATGGATGTATTATGTGATGTTCATTGTCATCGCATCACGGTTATTGGATGTATCATTTTTTATGGTTGTTATAAAGTTAATGGTTATGTTGTAATATTTATGTTTTCTTATGTTTAGTTGTTGCGATGTAACCTCGCGTACCCCAGAGAACCAAGTGTATTAATGCTATGTAGTATGTTATGTGGTTATGGTTTAATGTTATTGCATGTTTAATTTTATTATTCTAAAAAAAAATTATTTGCATTGTGTGTGTTCTCTGGGGTTTGCACGACGAGCGTTACAACTTGGTATCACATAGCATAACACATAGCATTAATACACTTGGTTCTCTGGGGCACGCGAGGCGGGCATTACAAAAGGTGTTGTGAAGTGTTGTAAAGTGTTGTAAAGCATTTCTACATTCTTCTAGACTCTATTTATTGCACTTCACCTAAAAATCACCTTTTCATCATTAATCAATTCCCATTTTGAAGTGTTGTAAAGTCTTGTAACAAGATTTCATGCTTTTCTAGGCATAACTTCACTATTTATCCCTTTCTCATGCTTTATTTGGTCCCTTTATGCCCTCATATGCTTTAATTAAGTGTACTTTTTTAATGTAAGCCCGATAAAAAAAATTAAATACAACTTAATTCCCAACACCCATTTTCAGGTCCTAGGTGGGACCCATTCGCCATGGGTGGAAAATTTAATGTCCCCATTTTGAGCGTGATCTTGTTTGGTGATGGTTAGCATTTTCTTGGACCCTTGTGGTCTAGGTTTGAACAATTCTTCCATTGAGGAACGATAAATCTTCAGTGTTGAGTGCTTTTGAGGCTATGAGAGATCAGTTGAATTAGTGCAGTTGAGAGCTTCATTCAAAGGTTCTACAGATTCAGACAGAGAACAGATATTGAGATTTTCATGTTGTTTGCAATAAGAGAGGGTTTCTTCCTGGTGGCGCATCCTTCTTCAGATTCATAGGCTTCTAGTAGGGATACTTCTTATTCTTTCTTTGGCTGTATGGATTTCCTTGGGTTTTGTGCATTCTGGAAAGGTGTGTGAAGGAAGTAAATGAAAAACCTTCTTCTTTGCTTTGTTTTGTGCTTCTACCTTGGTGTCTACCCCTACCAAGGCATTGTATCTCATTTTGGAGTGGGAGAAGTCAGATCTGGAGCTTGGGCATGCGTATTTGCTTGATTTCACCATTTCCGGCTATCAAACTGGCTAATTTCTTTAATTAAATAATCTGGAGATATTTTGGTATGTGTATCATTTGTAATCAATTTGTCACAGTTAAATAATGTAATCTACTCTTTCATTCTAAAGAAAATAGTGCAAATTTACATTTTATGAGCATTTATAATGTGCGCCCCTTCTCTTATGTCTATCAATCTTTCTCTAAAAAACTAAATAACACTTAAAGACTTAAGAAAAATTGGGGATTTGAGTTGAGAGCCAGTAGGGCTCATCACAATGGTATCAGAGCAGTTTCCTGCCATCCTGTTGGGCATTGATCATGGCTACTTCAATTACTCAGAGGCAGTGGGACAAGAATATGGAGAAGTTGAAACAAAGTTTGAAAAAGTTGGATGAAAATCAGAAAGGGATAAACGAATTGATTTCAGATCCTGCAACCTTAGATAAAACAACAAGGTTTATGGCATCCATCTTCAGGTCTACATCACAAAATAAAAATGAGATACATGAGGTCTCTATAGGTGAAGTATCTAGAAATCTTCACAATGAATTCTCAGCAGTTAGTGACCAGCATACAGCTGATCTTATGGAGGAAAAAAATTAGACTTACATAGAAGTAGATGTTGGGCACAAGACACTTCAGGATGAGCAAGCATTGTTTGAAGACAAACCAGTTGTATTAGAGCAGCCAAATGAAGATAAGGTTTCTTGTGATGCTTCATTAGGTGAGTCTAGCATTACTTCATCCTATCATGGTAAAGAATCAGATTGTGGTTCGATGAATGTTATTCATTCATGTGAGAGTCTATTGGAGGCTTAAGATATTAAGGTGAATGTGAAAGTTGATCCTTTACTTAGTGGAGCAGCCATTAGTGTTTTGTCTACACGTGATGAAGGAGACATTTTACAATGGCATGATGTCATTATGAATTTGTTTGAGGACAACAGCTTAATGCCTCATCATTCTCATGAAATAGGAGCTTGTGATCATGAGCAAGCCAATGAGATAATATCATCCTTTGATGGAAGCCCTACATCCATTGGTGGACATGAAGATATCAAGCATAAGAAGACTGATTTTGTGTACTTTGGCATTGAAGAGATTAGAAGGTCTGAAATGCTGAATGAAGAGTGGTTGAGGAAGGCCAAGCAGGCTAGGTTAGTTGCTGCAAATGTAAAACGTCTTCAAGAGGTGAAGGAAAAAGTCAATCACCTAAACATAGCAAGACATAAAAGGATAGATGACCTTAGAAGGCTTTTAAGTCAAAGAGAGGATGGATATGGATATGTACCTTGTTCTAATAATGATTCACCATGTGAGGTTGAAATTGTTTAAAGTTTGGAAACTAATTCTTCTAGGGGTTGCATATGGGATGACGATGATCTAGTTTCTCTTCCTAGAGTAGATGGTATTTTGTATGATGATCTTCTCTTCTCGAGTTAGATATTACTCACGATCTGGAAGCTATCCACTTGTTGCTTGGTGATTTAATCTTATTAGACTCTTCATTGATCGATGGTTGTCCTACTTGGAGTTGGCATGATTTGCAGAGTTGGGATTTAGGAGCTACA
Source organism: Sequoia sempervirens (assembly GCA_007258455.2). NCBI lineage: Eukaryota > Viridiplantae > Streptophyta > Pinopsida > Cupressales > Cupressaceae > Sequoia > Sequoia sempervirens. The sequence continues at coordinate 18,441 of VDFB02359803.1, forward strand.
ATGTTAGATGGTTGGTTTCATGGGCTAACAGGTTATGGTGACATCATGGGTTCCAGCTATAGACAAAGATGTTGTGTTGCGGATGCTTCCCAATATTCTTACTTTATTATGATGGATGGATGTGAGTACCGTTTATATTGGGATCCAAGTGGCGACAAGATTAGTACTATGTTTTGGATGAGTTCCATGCATTGGCTTCACCACTTTTGGCATGGTGAAGTTGAGATCAGTGTTGAGCAGTGGAGGATAGTTGATGATAGTAGGGACATTTCACGGCACTATCCTTGGGATCCTAGTGGAGTGGTTGATCCTTTGTTGTTGAGATTGCTTGCGGACAAGCAATTTCAGGGAGGGTGGATTGTAATGTCCCCATTTTCAGCGTGATCTTGTTTGGTGATGGTTAGCCTTTTCTTGGACCCTTGTGGGCTAACTGTTTGGTTAGAGGGTCAGTGGTACTTTCTGGAGAGTTTGATCGTTCTAGTTTTCAAAGCCCAGTGATTGGTTCACAGCAGGCATTGGCAGTGCAAGAGTCGATCGCTTCTGACGACACAGGATTATATGGTGTTTTGAGTGAGTTATGGGTTTTTAAGTGATATTAAATATTAATTGATTTAATATTTAAGTATAATTTCAAATTGACTTTATATTTTAAAATCACTTAAATATTCTCTAAAAGTGATTTAATATTTTAATCACTTAATTTGATAAAGTGCGCCCAAGTATTTAAGTCAAATACTATTGAAATGACCTAAATATTATTTAAAATATTTAAATCTCAAAAAGTGGCGTATCTTTCTTGGGATTCGTGCCTTTGCATAAAAGGGAATTTTTGGCAATGAGAAACTTATCTTTTGACAATTTCAACTTTTCCTTGTGCTATTTCCTATGCATTCTCCTATGATCAGGGTTTGAACAATTCTTCCATTGAGGAATGATAACTCTTCAGTGTTGAGCACTTTTGAGGCTGCGAGAGATCAGCTGAATCAATGCAGTTGAGAGCTTCATTCAGAGGTTCTACAGATTCAGACAGAGAATAGATATTGAGATTTTCATGTTGTTTGCAATAAGAGAGGGTTTCTTCCTGGTGGTGCATCCTTCTTCAGATTTAGAGGCTTCCAGCAGGGATACTTTTTATTCTTTCTTTGGCCATACAAATTTCCTTGGGTTTTGTGCATTCTGGAAAGGTGTGTGAAGGAAGTAAATGAAACACCTTCTTCTTTGCTCTGTTTTGTGCTTCTACCTTGGTGTCTACCTCTACCAGGGCATTGTATCTCATTTTGGAGTGGGAGAAGTCAAATCTGGAGCTTGGGAATGCGTATTTGCTTGATTTCACCATTTTTGGCTATCAAACTGGCTAATTTCTTTAATTAAATAATCTGGAGATATTCTGGTATGTGTATCATTTGCAATCTATTTGTCATAGTTAAATAATGCAATCTACTCTTTCATTTTGAAGAAAATAGTGCAAATTTACATTTTATGAGCATTTATAATGTGTGCCCCTTCTCTTCTATCTATCAATCTTTCTCTAAAAAACTAAATAACACTTAAAGACTTAAGAAAAATTGGGGGTTTGAGTTGAGAGCCAGCAGGGCTCATCACAGAAAATGAGTCCTTCTTGGCTCCAAATTTAAAATTTTTAAAATTTCCTTTCAGGTTTTTATTCAAAAACACTTGATGTCGGCCTATGATGAGGTATGAATGGTTAACTAAGGCACAAGATTGTATAAATAAGTGATTTTCACCTCATTTTACATCTCCTAGAATCTCCTACAATCTCATCCATTCAAGAATTCATTCACACATCATTGAACCATCTTACAACATCAATTCAAGCATTATTCAAGCACTTTGGAGCATCCATTGAAATTACTTCATATTTGCATTATCAATGGTTTGACTTTTGTGTGCAGGTTTAACAAGCGTTTTTTTGTTGAAGACTGGTCAACAAGTCAACTAGGTGCTTCAAGTCAACTCATTCATATTTCAAGCTTGGAGAAGGTTTTTTGTCTGTTCCTACAAAATTTACTTCAACAACCTAACAATCAAAGATTTCCAGATCTGGTGTTGTAGAGTTGTCTCCTGATTATTCAAAATTTTGGGAGAGGACTAATTCACCACCAATGGAGAATGAGTCCCACCTTAGGACTGAAAATATGAATTTTGTTAGATTCTAGATCGTGACAGTCAGAAATCAATTTTTGACACTTTTTCACCAATAGGAGGACTAATTTGCCACCTTGGACGATTATCCCACTGTGAAATTTTAGTAATTCTATTCAGCATTCATGACATTCCAGATTCATCAAACATTTCCTAGGTGCACTTTGTTTCACCCTATTTCTTTATGTTCTTCATTATTTTATCATTTAGTTCATTGTTTGCATATCACATCATGTTTTCAAACATAGTTTAAATCTTAGTTTTGCATTCATTTTTCAGCTTTGTAAACCATTTAATTGCATTTAGTTTAGTTTATTTAGCCTAGACAACATTAAACATAACATAATTTGAATGAACCCTTAGCATTTTTGTGCCCTATCTCTCTCCTTTTAGGCGAAAAACCCTAAAAGAGTTAGAGAAGTCTATAGGAAACCCAAAAATTAATGATTCATTTTGGTGAACTTGCATTTTGAACACTTTGCATTTCTAAATTTTTGATTTTTCCATTGCATATTAGTTTATAGTTGCATCAACATTCAATTAAGACATTGTTTTATTTTTGAATTCTAGGACTATTCATATTACATTAGTGAAAACTTCATTTAGATTTCATTTTTGCATTGCATCTCATTGAAAAAACTAAAAATCTACATTCTACATCCTTGATTGCATTCTATAGAGCATTAAAATCATCTTAATTTGTTTGAAAAACACACAAAAACATCATATTGGGACTCATTAGCCACCCTAGGTGAATCAATCCCTCTACACTTTTTAAACAACATTTCTGGCATTTTCTTACATTTTTGTTTTCTGTAGTTAGTTGTTTGTTACAATTAGCAATATTTATGTTATTTTCATTTAGACATCGTATAATTACCTTGCATTTGATTTCACCCCATCCTTTGTGGTACTTGTATGAGTCTTTGGTGCCCCATTGATAATACTTTAGTGAGAAGAAGTTCTAGACTCATGGCCTCCCGCGATAACACTTTCATTGTGGACCTTGGGATTTTACGAGCTCCTACTCCTAGTATGGACAATGGTGCATTAGGCATTGAAAATACCACTTCCATCCCTTCACCTTTCCATCCAATGAATGTTGACACCCAAAAAAACTCCCTCCCACTAGAAAAGGTCATTAATATTCATGAGGATTTTTCACATTTACAACAGGACTTGTGACTTGAAAACATTTCCACCACTGCCATACCTGCCATTGAAAATTTTCATCATTTTATTGAAAGTGATGAAGAAAATTGATAAGATTTACAATAAACATGCCTCTACTAATACTCAATCCTTAAACATTCCTATAATCCAAGGAGGACCTTAAGTTCCCCCCTCTTCAACCATAACATCCATACCAACTTATACCAATTTTCAAGCCCACACAACTATGCACTAGGATACTTCTTTCTTGATTCCACCTAGCATTCCTACTTCTCTTGTGGCATCGCAAGCCCCCTCCACCACCTTCACCACCCTTAGCACTCCTTTCACTTCCCCTAACATCACTTACACTCCATCACCATTTTCTCTTCCACCTCAACCTACATACCCCGAGCCTATTCTTACACAACTCCTTAATACTGTTTCATCCATGCAACATCAACTTTCCACCATTAGCCAATGTCAAACCACTCCACTCACATATCATGTTCATAGAAGCCCCTTATCCTTAGAAATTTTATGTACCCCAATGGCACAAGGGATAGAAATGCCTCATTTTGAGAAATATGGAGGTAAAGGAGACCCTATCAACTATGTTAATGCTTATACCACTTTATGTAGTGATTTTGTCCTTGATGATAAACTATTAGCCAAACTATTTCCAAGGACCTTGAAAGATATTGCATTAGAGTGGTTTTCCAACTTTCCTAATCACTCCATCCATTCTTTAAATGAATTGGTGGATTCTTTCATAAGTCATTTTCAAGTGCATATGACACCTAAAAAGACAATGGCTAACCTCATGTGATGTAGACAAAACACAGATGAAAAAGTAACAAATTTTATCTCATGATACCAATCCTTATATGCTCAAATTGACGTCAAGATTCCTGATGCACATCTGCAAAAGATGTTTATCAAAACCTTGCACACAAATCTTCATGATAAACTATGACGAAATTCCCTTCATTTATGCATTTATGCACAACCTTTTGTGAATACCATAACTTGGTTTCAAGTTGTGATTCAAAATCCACTTTTAACCAAGGTGAAAAGCTCGAACACAACAATCAAAACCACAATAACACACAAAACTTTTGCAAACCAAATAGAGGCTTCTTATAGTTCAATCCTCCATCACAACTGCAACCAACCCAACTAGTTCAAAATCAAGTGGTAGCTATTAAAGTAGTGGTGCCTTCTACCTATGGGGATCTAAAGAGACAATTTACTCCCTTACTCGATACCTCCATAACACAATGAACCAATTAATTCAACAAAACATGCTCACTTTTCCACCTATTACACCACTTGATCCAAATCAGCCCTTACCACCCACCTTCAAACCTAGCACTTATTGTCATTTTCATCACCAAAATGGACATGACACTGAACATTGCAAGCGTTTAAAACATTTAGTTCAAGACCTCATTGATTAAGGCCATTTTTCCATTATGGGTGTTAATGGTTAAGGTAATAAGTTCATTGCACCCCCTAACCAAAACTTACAAATTTTCACCGATCCTATGCCTAAACACACTACTTCATTTGTCAAGGCTAGTGAACCTTCAAACACTGATGTAATGAATGTTGAGACAAACAATGAACAACATGATATACCACCACCTATCACTAAAGATAGTCCTATGGATCAACTTGTGGCTACAATAGACGTTAACCCTCATAAGGGCCAAACCACTAAATCTCTTGATATCACTTTTTTTTGCTAAAGAAATACTACCAAAACTTCCTAATGGTCCTCTCTACATAGCTGGTAGAATCTATGATAATCCCACTAATGGGATATTAATAGATCCCGGTTATGGTGAGAATGTGATCATAGAGGAGAGTCTAGTATTACATGAGCTATATCAAGATGCTTATAATAAACCAACTGCGTAGATTAAAACACATACTAGTTTTCCATGCCCTATGATCAGATCGATCATACTCCCCTTACAGATCGGACCTAAAACTTCAGATGTAACATTTTCAATTATTCCACAATCCAACCAATTTCGTTTGTAGCTAGGCCACCCTTGGCTTCACTCAATGAAAGTGGTCTCATCAATTTTTCACAAGTGTTTGATGTTTCGACATGGCAATGAGATATTCACCATACACCATAGTGGCTTTAATCCCTTATCTTCCAAAGGTAATATTTCATTAGAATCCTTTTGGCTTGAACCCATGGAATCCATCACCCCTTGAAAGGACTTCTTTTTCAAAGCTTATCAAAAGTTCAAAGTCAAAAAGATAGCCAAATTGTCTCTTTGTAATGCATCCCCATCCACTTCCACACCTCCTATCATAGATGAAACCATGCTTCAACCTGAGTTTGACATTGAGCAAACCATACAACCTCCTGAACAACCACCCCTATATACTTCCTAGCCATCATTTAAATCAACAAGGGAAAATGAAACAACTCCTATCATGCCTCCTCGTATTTTAAACAAGTGTGTAAATCCAAAGAGAAAGTGGTTGACCCATCCTGTTTAGTTTATTTTGTTCTTCCCTCTTTGGAAGTAGAAGACCCTATGATGCCTCAATCCACACTTACACCTAAACAACTCCAAAACCAAATTAAATGAAACTGTGGTGCTAGGGAATGTAGGTGTCATCATCATCTCCTTGCTCATCAATCTCACATGGAAGAACATAAAGAAAATCAACCTCCACCTTTGACAAAAGTAATAGATGACCACCCTCCTCTTGACTTGCCACAAGATAGTCCAATGCGATAATCACAACAAAATGAACCAATCCCACAACCATAAATTTTGATACATCCATCCTTAGAAATCACACTTCGTCCTCCCATTGTCATTAATCTTGATGATGATGATGATGATGATGATGTGATGATAGCAAAAATAGATGAATAAGAGCATAACGACCTAAATTCTCTATTTTCATCTGCAATGAGCTTACATGATAAATCCTCTCAACCAAGTGAAGAACTTGGTATGACTCCTAGTTCACCACTTGCAATTATTCCTTTGGATAGGCAACCACCCTCGCATTACACTGAACATGATTGGGAGGTGGATGACTTGTTAGATGGTTGACTTGCATTCACCTAACTAGCCCTTTTTCTTTTTTCTTTTTATTTTTCCTTTTCGTTTTACTTTTCCATGTGTTTATCATGTTCCCCTGTATTGTGTGTTTGATGTTCTCTCTCTTCGTACACTTCTTCTATTTGTCCCTCTATTCTTCTATATGTCATACATCCTTTTATTTTTCACTTTTGTTTTGTGTTTTCCTTTTGGGGATGATGCAAAGCATAGAGACGGCCTATGTCTCTTCCATGTTGACCCAAAAGGTCCTTGTCTTTTTCGCTTTTTTTTTTTTTAATTTTGTGGATGACACATAGCATAGAGACACCCTATGTCTCTTCCATGTTAACCCAAAAGGTCCTTGTCTTTTTTAGTTTTGTTTTTTGTTTTTCTTTTGGGGATGACCCAAGGCATTGAGACTGAAATGTCTCCATCATGTCGACCCAAAAGATTTTTCATTTTCTTTCACCTTTTTGTTTTCTTTCTTTTTGCTTGTATTTTCCTTTTGGGGATGATGCAAAGCTTTGAGACTGCAATGTCTCTTCCATGTTGACCCAAAACAGGATTTATGTTTCCTTTGTTTCTGCTCTCCTTGTGTCATTCTTCCAATTCTATGTAATTTGGGGAATGATGATAGTTCCAATCTCTTTTATAAACACATTGCAACAATGAACATATTGACCCCAAATCCATAGATCCCTTATGTGTTTGGTGTGCTCTTTTCTGGGGGGAAACTCCCTTTCTTTGTTTTTCATTTTCCTTGACATGATGCAACCTAACTTCAAAACATATGACTTGGCATAGGGATTTCCAAGTTGGCTCTTATGTCTTGTTTTATTTTTTCTTTTTCTTTCCTTCGCTACTTTAAAGTACTTGCTCATAGAACACTGTGTAGCAATTCCTTTAAAGTGGGGGGAATACATTACCATTAATTCATTTTCATTTTTGGTTCCTAGTGTATCCTTTTCATTTATGTGATGTGTTCATCACTTTGTGGATGACATTGGGTGTGATGTCCTTCATAATTTTGATCAATCTCAACAATTTACATTCCTCTTGGTGGCCTGATGTGACAAACTGCATCCCCTAAGTTGTGAATATACTATTCTTTAATCGGTCCTCTTTTGGAGACATTAGACACAATGTTCCCTAAGTAACTAACCTTGCATGAACTTAACAAGACTCCTTTGAACATCTTTCATAGTTTACACTTAACACTTTACATTTTTTTATTTTGCACCTTTTGCCACCTTGCATAACACAACTTGCATGACTGTGTGTGAGGCCCACCCCTATGCTAAATCTAGTACTTGGATTATTTTGAGTTTGGTTATTGTCTATGCCTATTTATACCATTGATGATAGGATATTTAAATGTTTAAGTCCATATGATGATTTGATTTTGATTATGCTACATGTTTAGTAATCTGACTATGATGATTGATCTAATTTTATGTTGGTTATTGATTTTGTTTAATTTGAATCTGGAAACTTAATGATGAATGAATGAAACAAGTGGTGTAAACCAATCATGTTGCAATTGGATGAGTATGAAATGGGATAAGATAGGTGGCTAATGATTTTTCAGTTATGTTATTGGATATTTATGCTATGTGAATTATGAAACTTGTGTAAATGCAATGGTTTGATTTTTATATGAATATGATTTACTTGGATGGATTAACATGTGCATTGAGTGTGCAGGTACACTTTCCATGGCCAATGGAAATTGGAGGTGACCCTTGGGAATCTGAGTAAATTAACCAGTGAAACTGAGCTAAATTCCATATGGAGGGACTATAGTTCCATTATGTAATGTATTTTATTCGTAATTTTATTTGTGAATGTTTGTAAATTGATTTTTATTGCCCTGTTAGTCCATCTAGGAGATGAGTTGTCCATCCAAGTGGACGAACTCGGATTTTAACTTTTAGGTACTTTTTGGGGATTGAAAAGTGATATTTTTTAAGTGGTTTTATGGGTTTTAGGTCCCTATGGCAAGTACCTATGGGTTAGGTACCTTTTTAGCTCAAAATCTTGGGTCAATCTCAAGATTGGACACTCTTTTTGAGGCCTTTAAGAGCTTTGACGAAATTAAGGTTTTGGGAAGTGGGATGGGGACTAGTCCCTTTCCATCCCCACTTCTCCAAGTTGCCTTGAAAGGTTCCCAAGTTCTCACACATGTGTGAGAACACATGGGTGAGTGTGCTTGTAAGAGAGAATGGGAGGTTGACAAATGTCAACTCCCTATTCAAAGGAATTCAAACTTGAGTTCCTATAAAACAAACTCAAAACATGGGTTATGGGATTCTTTTTGCATTTTTTATTTTGGTTGAATTTCTTTGGGGTTGAGGAGTTTGAAGAAAAATATTGGAAGAAGAGGAGTTGTGTGGATCCTCAACCCATCTTTCCCTAAGCTTGGTTTTGAGGTAGATTCACCACTCTTTCTATTTCTCTATGTTTTTATTTGAAATATTTCATGTGTATGTAAAAATGTTCTTGGTATTTTATCTCATGTTTTGCTTGTATGCTCATTTCAAAATGCTTTTGGTTCTTGTTTTCTTGTATTGTTGAATGTAGTTTATGTGATGGGAAAAGGGTTGTATAGGGATAGGCTCACCCAAAATTTTGGAAGAGCATCCCTCATTGGGGATGGTATGGAGTAGGAACCTCCATGGGGAAGTCTAATCCCTCCTTGAGAGGAGAGGCTCAAAAAGGGTATGAGTACCCATATGTAATTGTGAAATGGTAGAAACTTTTTCGGTGGTATGAGTTTTGGAGAAAGAGAAGATATTAAAGAAGGGTTGCATGTGAAATTATGGGAGTATGATATTGACTTGTTCTTGTTGCTATTATTATAATTCCCCATATGGAGTGTGTAGTCAACCCTCCATCCCCCACTATGGATTCTTTATGGAATCCTAAAGTTATGTGAAAATCCCTTTGGTGGGTGTGAAAACAATCTTATGTGTATCATGTGTGTGTAAATATTGTTTTTCTTGGGATTTTTTGTACTCAGTTCCCTTGGTTGTCTCCTACCTCGGGGGTGGTTTGTGAGCAAACCTATGGTTGGGAGGTGAGCACACCAATGGCCATAAATAAAGTTGTTTCTTGAGTGTGTTTCATGTGTAGGTGATATTGTTGGAAGGGCTCGCTGATTTGAGGTGCAACCTAACTGTTGTGGAGTGAAGAATGTGTTTGGAAATAATATCAATGTCATGATGTCCCCATGTTAGTTGTGTTCAAACTTGCATAGTTCTATTTGTAAGGAGAACCATCATTATGTTTAAAAAGTGCCATGTATATTTTTCAAGTGCAAATAGACTGCATTATTGTATATACCACATGTATTCCTTCCAAGTAAATTTATGATGTTTCCATTTATTTTGATGGAATGAAATAGTTGTATCTATCTTATACCTAGCACAGGAGTTATGAACTATTATTCTGAATTTGTATGAGCTTACACTAGCTTAAAAATATATACATTGGAATTAAATAAACTTCTGGGTTAAACTATGGTAGGAAAGGGCCAAGTTTATATGAGATATCTGTGTGATGTTCTTCCTATGTCTAGATTAAATTGAGTGCACAGTTTTGATTTAAATTGTAGTATAAGTGAAAGACATTTAAATATAACCTCGATAAATAAATGTTGAGACCCCTTCTTGTTGCATGTAGAATTAAAAGAAAGATCAAATTGTTAGATATAAGAAGTCTATCTCTATTTTTATGTAATGTAGAAAGGCGCAATGTTTTGCATTTTCCCTCTAAGTGTTTTTTTTTCAAATGTAGGAGAAATAAAATACGCTGGAAATGTATTGAGCTAGTTAGTAAGCATTTGGTTAGTAATGATTGTTTATTTGCTACTTTGGTGTTGAAGGATATATTTGTTACATAAGCCATCAAGAAACTATGAAGGTTTTGTCTGGTGCTTATACACATGTGTGGTCACTCTTATCCAAGTAAAAAAGAAAAAGAAAAAAAAGAGATGCATAGGTAACTAGAAAGTTGAAAGGTTGAAGGCATTATTCTATAGGTTTTAATAAAACATCTAAGTAATATGAGCAATGTTTTTAATCTTGAAACTCTTGAGACTATCTGCAAGCAAAATTAATTAAAATAATAATAATATCCACTCCTATAGGTAGGTCAAGAGTACTGGAGTAATAAAGAAACAAAAGTTGTTGACTCTAGAAGATCTTAGACTTGGGATTTTTTTCCATAGCTTCTCTCAAGTTTCAGGGGCAGATTAAACCATATTCTTGGAGATGCAAAAGCTAGCCAAGTCAAGGATAACTATGTTCTGGTCAACCTCAAGCGTGGTATCACCTCAGGAAACCCAAACATATCTGTAAATATGAGTAAGAAAATAAGCATGTGTGTTTAATAGAAAAAAATGGATCATACTTATATCAAACCAAGCACATTGTAAATAGTGGTAACTCTGTACACCTAAGGCAATCTGATGTTCCCACTGCAATCAGACTGGTGATGTAGTGCGTAAATAGGAGCTCTCTGCTTGCAAGGTTTGGAACTAGTGGGAGTCTAAGGTTGGTATCAACAACAAAGCTCAAAAGAGCATTGGTTCCAAACCACCAACGTTCTGAGGGATGTCATGAAATCAAAAAGATACAACAACATGTCTTGGACTCGTGCCTAGCATTGCAGGCCCTAGACTCAGCTAGGATAGCAGTGTGAAATTTTTTGTCAGCTATCCCTTACCTCTCAAATACACTGCCCATCAATCATGTCAATTGCTGGGATTCCAGCCTTACGCCCAGTTTCAATTGTAGTAGGTCATATTAGTTGGGGTAGCTTGAGGAGTGAAGTTAGTACGAAGAATGCCAACTATTGGTGGGTTGGCTTATGAAGGTAGCTACACAAGATACATGAAATCTAATGTGTTTAAATGTTGATCTGTCATGACCAGAATCCTTAATTTCTCTATTTCTTATTTTAGCAACATCTGTATAAATGGTAATGATGCTGCCAGTATTCATCAAGATTTGACTTGTCCAACTCCTTTTACTATAGGGTAATACTATACTATGAATACAAGAAATTCCAATACTCTAGGTTAAGTTGCCAACAATTTATAGCAGGATTATAATTTTTTTTCTTTGTTATCCCTTACCACTCAGAGACTTCTCCTATGGCAGCCTTCATGGGAAATAAGGAGAATAAATTAAACTAACAAAAATAGTCTTGTGTTCTGGGAGCTAATCAGAATCCATTCAAATATGCATGGCCTTCCTTACGCCACTCTTTCTTCCACCTTTGAAACATGTCACTGTCTAAAGGATTGAGTAGGTGACCACCACCTTGAAGGGTGTAATCAAAAGATAATTTAAGTCAAAATATGATTAACTTTTCAGCTATTTAATTTATGACAAGAACCCCATTCTTTGGCGATTTGGTGAATGCCATAAGCTGCCACAAGCATATATGCAAGTCCGTCTAAATTTCATGAGCAGTTAAAGATAAACTACCTCATTTATCTTTGGTAAATACTTAGTGGTTTTGAGCTATTCTGAAAGGAAAGAAAATGTAATAGTTAGTGGAAATATGATTATTATGATCACCAAATAACATTAATTAAATGCGAAATGCGTCCATCTAAAATAAATAAAATTTGTTTACCATTCATAAATTGATGTCTTCCTTATAATGTTTTCTATCCTCACACTCCCACGCGAACTGTGGTTAGAAAGTTGAGTTCTAAAGATCTACGTATAAAAAAAATAAATCCTAAAAGAAGAGACTTAACTCTCTTTATTTACATAGATCACATGTATGAGCTTTTTCTTTCTCCTTATAAATGTGCTTTTCTTTTTCTAGTTAAGGAATGTAGATTAAAACTTCCTTATTTAAATTTTATATCTATGAGATAAAAAGTGAAGTTCAATTATTATTTTTTTTAAAGAAAAAAAATAAACAAATGAATATAGTAAGAAATTTAGATTATATAGGTATTTATTTAATCATAAGAATGATCATAATTAAGTATTTATATTTATGTAAATATTTATTCATTTATTCATATTTGAATGCTAAACTATTATTGTTTGGGAATAAGAGAGTTTTGATATTGATATAGTCTTATAATTAAACATTAATAATAATTTTTTCAATGGATACAATAGGTAGATATAGTATTGCTCATGTAAGGATGTTGTTAGTGAGCAATTTCTTAAATCTGGAAAATAATTTTCATATCTCTCTTTATCTAGGGTATCAATGAAATTAACTGCAACATTCTCAATAATATAACTACATATTTAAAACTATAAGGATACTAATATTGATGTTCTACTTATATTAATACAATAATTAAGATCCATGGTATCCCTACGGACTATGAATAATAATGTTCTTAAATAATAACATTAATAAAAATTTAAGGTTTTAAAGGAATCATTGATTTTAACCTTAATAGTAATATTAACATATTAGTTATAATAGGAGGAATATCTATTATTTGGATAAATGGTTTCAATATTACCCACTCTAGTCTAACCTTAATTAAGAGTGGACGCTAATTTATGTTGGTTTAGGTATTAGTATTAATGTTAGCATGACTATGAACCTATGATAATATTGAGGTAATAATCTCTATCTATAATAGATTTAATATTGTAGCTCATAATATATACTTGAGCATATCCTTGATAATTGCATTCAATGGGAATTTTATGTCCAAATACCTATATCCATTTGGATCCTTACTCAAAACTATTCTATGGGTGGCATTAAATCAAGGTCATGCCTTTAGAAGAAAGTCTAGGTGCTTCCCAAGGTAGCATTAGTTATAGCTCGATAAAAAATTAACATTACAAGTTTAATTAAATTAACCCATGTGTCATTGTTTAAAAAAAAAAAAAAAAAATTGGTTGTGTTTTGTCCATGAGAAAAATTCAGGGCATTACACTGTGGTACCCTTCTTTTTGTTTATGAAATTTTTCCTTGTGGTGCCTTGTTAAAGTTATCAAGAGGCATAACTTTAATATGGTTGAGTGGGAAGCCCACCTAGTGGCATGACTTTTCCCCATAGCCACCTTTGTGTTTGTGAGTGCATACCAACTAGTGTATGTATCTTACCTTTTGGTCTTTCTCACCCCGCGGACAATCAGAAGTTCCATGGCCCTAGAGTGAGTACATTTGGACCTTCTCACCTTGCAAACTTTCCTGAGTTCTATCACCCCAGAGTGAGTATGTGTTATCTTTTTCAAACAATCAGCTAGATCTAATCCACAACTAGTTGGACAGACGATTGAAGCTTCATCTGATTCTCAACACTTGTGTGTTCCTTTGTTCTTATGCTTAGTATGCCATGGGATCTGAATCTTAGGGGCTTGATCATCTCTCTTGATCATTGTTATTCCATCTTGATAATATAAGTACACTTGAACCATCTTCTTGATGTTCATGGCTACTATAGTGTGAGTTTGAAGCAAGTTCATCCTCTCACTAAAGTGGGGACTAAATGTGTCATAGAAAAATCGCCCCTTATCATTTCCATGGCCTTTTAGGTCTTCTTTCATAGTGTTTGATCTATTTTGCTTTGATTTTATTTTATAACATGGCTTGAACTTGCATAATTAGGTACTAAAATTCAAATAATGACATCTTGTGAAGGTGTTGAAAATAATTTCTACATTCTTCTAGACACTATTTATTGTAATTCACTTAAAAATCACATTTTCATCATTAATCAAGTCCTATTTTGAAGTGTTGTAAAGTCTTGTAACAATATTTCATGCTTTTCTAGGCATAACTTCACTATTTATCCCTTTCCCATGCTTTATTTTATCCCTTTATTCCCTCATATGCTTTAATTAAGTGTATTTTTTAATGTAATCCTGATAAACAACGTTAAATATGACTTAATTCCCGACACCCATTTTCAGGTCCTAGGTGGAATCCATTCACCATGGGTGGCAATTGAGTCCCCCTTGGCTCCAAATTCAAAAATTTTAAAATTTTCTTTCAAGTTTTTATTCAAAAATGCTTGATGTCGACCTGTGATGATGTATCAACAACTAACTAAGGCACAAGATTGTATAAATAAGTGATTTTCACGTCATTTAACCTCTCCTAGAATCACCTAGAATCTCATTCATTCAAGCATCTTACAACATCAATTCAAGCATTATTCAAGCACTTTGAAGCATCCATTGACATTACTTTATATTTGCACTATCAAGGGTTTGACTTTTGTGTGTAGATTTAACAAGCTTTTTGGTGTTGAAGATTGGTCAACAAGTCAACTAGGTGCTTCAAGTCAACTCATTCATATTTCAAGCTTGGAGAAGGTTTTTTGTCTATTTCTTGAAGAATTGACTTTGACAACCCAACAATCAGAGATTTCCAGATCTAGTGTTGTAGAGTTGTCTCCTAAATTTTCAAAATTTTGGGAGAGGACTAATTTTCCACCAATGGTGAATGAGTCCCACCTTAGGGCTGAAATTTTGAATTTTGATAGATTCTAGATCTTGGCAGTCACAAACTAATTTCTAACACTTTTGTACCATTAGTAGGACTAATTCGCCACCCTGGGTGAATGAGTCCCACTGTGAAATTTCAGTAATTCTAGTAAGCATTCAAGACATTCTAGATTCATCAAACATTTCCCAGGTGCACTCTGTTTCATCCTATTTCTTTCTGTTCTGCATTATTTCATCATTTAGTTCATTGTTTGCATATCACAACGTGTTTTCAAGCATAGTTTAAATCTTAGTTTTTCATTCATATTTCAACTTTCTAAACCATTTAATTGCATTTAGTTTACTTCATTTAGCCTATACAATATTACATGTAACATAATTTGAATGAACCCTTAGCATTTTTGGGCCCTATCTCTCTCCTTTTAGGTGGAAAACCCTAGAAGAGTTAGAGAAGTCTATAGGAAACCAAAAAATCAATGGTTCAGTATTAACATTGGGTGTATACATTATCAGAATGATCATAAAGTAATGATTCAAAATTCCTTAGTGACATTATCATTATTATTTTTATTATTATAATCATTCCCTCTAGTAAATTTAATTGTTAGATTAGTAGAGAAAGTATCTAACTTGAAAAATATTCTTTTGGAGCATGCAATACTTCATCATTATTTCTATTAAATGTATAATGTTAGACAAGTTTTAAATTAAGTAGTTTAGATCTTTAATTATTCTATTTAATTACTCACTTCTCTTATTTAGTTACTTTGTAGTATTTGATTTGCTTAATCTTGGGGAGGTCATTACAGCAAAGTAATCAGATTAACCAACAACCATATTTTTATTTATTAGGATTTGGAGACCTTTATCACCAATGTGAGTAATCCTATCATACCTCAAATTACATTATATAGATTTATCAATTATATTAATAGAGCAATAAAATATAGATATATCAAGCATAAATAGGGTACCACACTTAGTGCCCCTAGATAACACCAAACCCCCTCTACTTAACCTGCAATCAATCTTCTCAAAAGTAACATGAAAATGTAAAAAAATAATTTTAAATATATAAATTAAATTTTTAGCTAAATAAGGGATATATAATATACCTCTTGAGGTTCTCTTACTTCCATCATTAAAAAATAATTTTATCTCCCCTTGAACCATTATCTTTTATGTTTTTTCATCCTAATAAATACATTAGTAGCTTCCTCATTAGAGGATTTGTCTATAGGGGAATCATCATTATTTTTCAATTTATTTTTACATTCCTTTCTTAGTTTGCTTATTTGGCACAGTTCCATCACCTCAATATATTCTTACAAAGTTTTTTAGACCTTCCCTTTGACTTATAATAGTCCTTATAATTTTCCCTATCATCCTTATTCTTATCCTTACCCCTCTCATTAAATATTACTCACATAAGTAATGCATCCATAGAGCCATCCAAATCCATTCTCTTCATTCCTATGAGAGAAAGGAGGAAATGAGGGTAATGCAGTTGAGATTTGGGAGTCTTATCAAACAAAAAAATAAAGAATATCAACCAATAATAATTAAAAACATTATGAAATAAGATAAATCAAGAGTTTGTTCATATGAAACTATAGAATTATAATAAATTTAGTATGCATTACAAGTTTACAACTTTCTCTTCTAAATTTTGGACCTCTTTCCTCAATTTTCTAATCCTTGAATCATCAGTTTTTGTCACCTTTTTTATTCTACATGTGGAACTTCAACCAATACAAGAGGAAGCTTAACTAATTCAAATTTTGATGAGTAGAACAATTGAATTATTGTAGAGATGCCAATGTTTAGTAGCATGTTGGAAACCAAAAATTTATAGAGGAATATGCAAGAAAAAATCTTTCAAATATCTAGGTTGAAATAAAAACACTATAATTTTTAATTCACTAGAAAATTACCACAAATTGTTGGTTGACTTGGAAAACCTTGCACTTTGTACATTGTTCACATCATCCTACATCATGATTGCATAATCATACAATAATTTGTCATTGATCTTGTTCATGTTTTTCTTTCATCATCACCAAAAAATCACAAGAAATAGTAATAACATAGTTTGATTCGCATGGTTTTTCTCACAAATCAACGTGGATAGGTGATTCCTACAAATGCAAAAAAAAACATCTAAATAGGTTAACAAAATATAAAGGTGCAATTCACTTGCAATCTCCCACAATTATAGATGCATTGGAAGTCTCCACAAGGCCTTATAATTTATTGAATCCAAAATTATGTTATAAACTAATAGTTCATGACCAAATTTAAACAATCTTTGTGTAGATTATACACCTGCATAAGGAAGTTTCTACAGCACCCCCAAAACCTACAACTGAAAAAAAGTGAAAAACCCACAAAACAAAAACATACCCATTTTAAATTCAAATTTTACTAGATAATACTTTAAAATACCTATTAAGATCATCTAAAGAGTAGCATCATTAGATTTCCAAATTATTTGATAAATCAAGTTGTAAGTCAACTCTCAAAAATCCACAAGAAAATAAAGGAAAACTTGAATTGAAAATAAGAATTTTATTTGGGTGACACAAGATTACTCATGAACTAATATGCTCCTACATAGGACATGCTAGGTAAGTGGAATATTCCATGTGTTTGTAACTCATCAAAATTATTGCATGTCAAGAATCAAAACTCCATGCCCAGTCAATTTTGTAGCTTTCATGCAAGATACTTAATTTATAGCTCTATCCTTCCAATAGACCAAGTACTTCATATAGTCTTACCCTTTGGTCTTCCTCACCACATGAGAACCAATCACACTATTTATTTCCTTAAATTTCATTTTAGACATTTTATCTATCCATTTTGATGTATACCGATTAATGCAATTGAGATTCAGGAGTCCTATCAAGCCATAAAATCAAGGAACTCAACCAAAATTAAAAAAAAAATGTTATAAAATAAAAAAATAGCATTTATTCATACACAACTACAAGAGTATAATAAATTTATTTTTTGTTATAGGATTATGACATTATCTTCTCAATTTTGGACTTGTCTCCTTAATTCACCAATCCTTGAACCATAAATACCATCTTACTTTATACTTTTGTGTGTGCAATCTCCTTTGATTACTTGACCCCCTCTCATGATACTTGTAAAGATCAACAACATTAAAGTTAAGAGAGATATCAATACCTTTTGGGAGTTCGATCTCATTTGTATTAGCTAAAAAGTCACTTAGAACCTTGCAAGGGCCTATCTTCTTTTGTTTTAATTTGTTAGATGTTCCCTATGGGAACCTTTCCTTCCTAAAGTGTGCAAAAACTTATCTCCAAGTTGAAACTCCTACTCTTCTATATCTATCTGTATAGATCTTGTATTTAATGGCACTTCTATAAAAAAATTCTCCCACTTTCTTGTGTAAACCACAAACATACTTGGAAAATTCCTTAGTTGTAGCACTTTTTCTCATCAAATCTCTATTATCCCTTATTTCATCTACAACACATACATAATGAAAAGGGAGTTTTCCCAGTCTTTTTAACTCAATTTTTATAGGTAAATTATTCCTAGGATAATGTCCAATCCCACTATGTAGGATTGTTACTTATTAGAAATATTATAAAATCACCCAAACTCATATTCACAACCTCCATTATACCATCTATCTAAGGATGGTAGTTTGAACTAAAACCCAACCATGTTCCCAATTTATTCCACAAGGTGCACCAAAAATGATCTACAATTTTTGTATCTTTGTATAAAACTATGATATTAAGTAGAACATTGAACCTAACTACATAATTTAAAATTAACCTCACTATATCAGATGCATCACTACTCTTTTGACAGGGGATGAAATATTCCATTTTAGAAAACTTATCCAAAACAACAAAAGAAAATTTATTACCTCTTTGTGTTAAAAAAATCCTAAGATAAATCTATACTAAAGTGTTCCAATGGCCTCTCTAGTATTGGTAAAGGCTGATATATTCACATGTTATATTTATTTCTCTTAGCATGCTAGAAAATTCTGCAACTTTGAACAATATTATTCACATTAGCATTCATTCTTCACCAATAATATCCTTCATTCAGCTATGGTGTTGTCTTTTCCGCATAAAAATATCTACTTATACCTCCAATATGCTTCTCCCTTAGTAAATTTTCCATCTTTGACACTTAAGATATACATAACTTGTTACCCTCTAATGATAACCCTTCTTGGGTAAAATATTCTAGATATAGAGTCCTATTTTTTTCTGTGGATCTTACAAGTAGTTCAAGCCTCTCAAAATCAACATCTCCTTCATACAATTTCATCATAGAATCAAATTCCAAAAAACTCAAACATAATTAACTCAAGAATAATCATGTTTTACTTAAAGCATCAACTGCCTATCTATACTATCAACTCCTATGCTTGAGAATAAATGAGTAGCTTTGAAATAATTCAACCCACTTTATGTGTTTCTGATTTAGCTTACCTTGGATAATAATGAAATATATTGGATGATGATCTATGCACAACATAAACTGCTTAGCTAGTAAATAATTTATTTATCTCTTCAACACTTGTATAGTGGCATAAAACTATTTATCATATACTGAGAGCTTCATCTTAGATTCATTTAATTTCTCATAGAATTAAAATATAGTTTTTTCCTCTTGACTTAACCAACCTCCAATGGATATCCTACTTGTGTCACTATTAACATGAAATAATTTCCCAAATTCTAGAAGTTCTAAAATAAATTGTGTGGCCACCTTCTCCTTTAACAACTAAAAACTCCTTTATAATATAATTATAGAAACAAACTCTCTTCTATTTCCTTTCTTTATCTTCATGTTTTAAGAAAATATAACATTGAAATTCCTTATGAACTTCTTATATAAGCTCACTAAGCCATGAAAAATTCTAGCTTCAAATATAGTTTTTCGTGAACACTAATTGACAATAGCCTTAATATTCTAATGGTAAAATTTGACCCTTCTTTGGACACAAGGAAACATAGATATACTAACTCTCTCTTCATAAAGCTACACTTTTTCATATTTACCATCAATTTTTCTTCCTTTAATCTTTGCAAAACTACTCTTTTGTATGAAGTTTTTTTCTCCTTTTTTCTTATTAAAAATAAAAATATCATTTAGATATAGAATCACATAATTACCAAGAAAAGGCTTTAGTACCTCAATCTTTAACTCAATGAAGGTACTTGAGGAATTTTTCAACCCAAACAACATTACTAGCTGGGCATGTGCAACATCATCATGGAAAAAATAGGCCCTTGAGTGGCGAAATTAAAAAAAAAATCAAAGTTAGGAAAATTGACGTAAAAATTTGAATAAGTTATCTATATTATTTCAAAAATATGTAAGAATAGAATCTATAGAAAATTGAATGTATTTTCTAAACTACTAAGTTTACTTAAAAAAAACTATTTTGTGAAAATTTGAAATTTCAATGCAAAAGTACTTAAATTTCAGGGAAAAAATAAGTAGGTGTCTGTCTGACCACCCTAACCACAATAAAATGATAATATTTTTTAATAAGATTTTAGATATAAGTAGAGGACTCATGTCCCAATGTCATGCCTAATTTTTGGTAATTTTTTTCCAAGTAAATTATTAATTATTAATTTTTTATTACAACTTTTAAAAAATATTAAAACTCGTATGTCTTACCACCTTAACTTGGTCAAAACTTCATGATTTTTTATTTATTTTTAATCATATAGTATGTGAAGAATAGAATGTGACACATGTTTCAGATTCAAAAAATATGATATCGTTTGAAAGCTATAGATGCTTTTCAATCAGCCTATCAATCAGGACTTTAGTCATAATTCAAATAGAAAATGAATAACAATTATTTATTAAATTCAAAGTAAAGCATAATTTATATTGGTTTAAAGATGAGAATCTCCTTTAAAAACCCTTTTTGTTTCATCAATTTTGGGTTAAAAAAAGTCGTCAACCACATACCCTACACATACCCATCATATCACCACTTTTTGGCCCATCATGATCCTATACATACCCAACTATTCTTACAAATCCTATTTTGTCTTAAAAATTGTCTTCCATTCATCTCCTTTTTTAATTTGTATTTGATAGTAGCCACTTTTAAAGTCTATCTTCATTAAGTAATTAGCTCCACTAAAAAATTCCATCATGGTATCCATCTAGGGAAATAAGAATCTATATTTGATTTCTATTTTATTATGGCTCTAGAATTAGAGCACATCTACCATTATCTGATCTTCATGGGCATGAGTACTAGTGGTAAATTTGTACAGATTCAAAATTTATCTTATTAGCCCGTTATCCAAAAACTACTATAATTTATTGTTGATTTCTTCATTCTTCATTGGATTCATACTATAGGAATCCTTTTTTTGAAATCTACTCCCTAGTATTAAGCCTATTTAGTGATTGATACTTGGCATTGGTGGTAACTCATATGGTAGCTCTTTAATCATTTTCTTGGAAAACTCTTCCAAAATCTTATGTACCTCCTTCAAAATTTCCTCTTTCTCCTTAGCTATCCAAACCTCCTCAGGCTTTGGGATGAAAGCATATAAATATTTCTCCTTCTTGATGTTCTTCAATAATTTTTTCCTTCTAACTAATCAAAATTAAGGATTCTTCTCTACTTCTTCCTCTTTATCTTTCATGGGCTTTAAAGAATACTCTTTTCCACCTTTCTTGATTGTGTAACAATTTTTCTTTGCATCATGAATGGCCTATTTATCATAGTTTCAAGGTCTAAAAAAAAGTATGTGGAATACAACCATTGGAATCACATAACATAATATTTCATCTTTATAACTATCTATATGAAAATTTATAAGGAATTTATCACTTATTAATAATTGGTGTCCCTTTTCTAGCCATGACGCTTTATAGGAACTATGGTGCTTATTCTTATTAAAATGAAAACTTTCTACTATATATTCTTATACTAAATTATGAGTACTACCATTATCATTTATAACCTTTAAACACTTACCTCTTGACTTACATTTGATAAAAAAATGAATTTCTTTGTTGTGTTGATTCCTCCCTTTCTTTTCCTATTTCTAGTAAAATTCTTCTTATCATCAAAGAATCTCCATGTTTTGGATCCTCTCCACCTTTTGGTGAAGAAATATTTTCCTCTTTCTCTTGTTCCACATGAATTTTAGCCTCCTTTCCCTTACAATTTTTTATTTATTCCCATGGACATTAAAATTCTTTTTGATTAAACTATTTGTTAAACACCCAAAATAATGAGAGGGGATGGGTGAATCAATATTCTACTAAACCATTTAACTACTAACCATTCAATAATTAAAACATATCTAGCTACAACTAAAAAAAAAGAAACATGAAAGGGATCGTAACATCACATGAACACTAGGATTTTTTATGTGGAAAACCCAAAATAGGAAAAACCACTATGAAGATTAGCTCACAATATATTATAACTAGTCATAAGATATTACAGGGTACATTGGCAGGACACACTATCCTTCAAAGGCTCCTGACATAAAATGATTACAAAACAATGTGACTCATTGGAAAAAAGATGAACTAATGAAATACACCTTTTGTATGTTGAGTTCAGTTCCAATTAATCTCTAGAAAACAAAATCATGTATTGTTTGCAGTTTCACAACAAATGCATACTTCACACAATATGACACAGTCACACATTACTACTTATTGCTTGTTGCATATCACACTATCTAATTTTTTATAAAAATCATATATGGGTAAGTGAAAAAATATGGGTCCCAAAAAGGGCACTTAAGTGACCAATTTTTTTTTTTTGAAATCAAGAAATACTGATCTTGGACATGAAATTGAGGATAGTTTTGTACTCAAAATTTTGATATGGAACAAAAACAAGGATCGAAGTGTTCCAATTCTACTTTCTAAAATGTTTATTTATTTTGAAAATTGTTGAGATTAATGGGTTAAAAATAGGGATGTACAAAAATTGGTGTTGTTTTCTTCAAAAAAGCATAACATGGGTGATCCCACAATATTTTGGGCACTGAACTAATTTTTTCTAACTAAATCTCCATTTTCAAGCACCTATAGTGGCTAAACCATGAGGAATTCGAAGATTATGCAAATTAGTGATTTGTGGAATTTTTTCTATAGATTCTAAATATATATTTAAAAAAAAAAATTGAATCAGATTGCACTTCTTTTTCCATCTGCTTTGAAAACTAGTTTTTTTTCTGTAAACACCATTTTTAAGGAGTGATGCTCACTATATAACACATAACTTTTTTTTGCATGAAGGACAAAATTATATTTTTAAAAAATTTAGATTTGTAGTTCTACAATATCTAGTGCTTCCAAAAGGTAAATCAAAAGTGGTTTTTATCAGCATTTTGATAGGTGTAAAGAAGACTCTGTTATAAGCATGGTTTAAAACTAGTTGGGTTCTATCCAATGGGGTTTGATCTAAGGTAGTTTGATCAAACCCTTTTCAATTGGAATGCATTAAATGGAACTTTTTAAGGCTTAAATAATTATATTTTATAAAAATATGTGATTTCAGCAAAAAATAGAATCTCCCAAAAATTGCAAACCAGCTTTATGGGTTCACCCATATAGAAACTATTGTACGTCCCTAGCATGGTGAAATTTTTTTTAGTATTTTTAAAATCACTCCAGTGAGAAATTAGCTAATATTATTTAGTTGATGCATGGTTTTTCTGATAATTGTTTAATGATTTTTTTATTTTTTACTAATTTTCTAAGTGGACACTTCTTGAAAAACATAATTTTGGTTGTGCTATCCCTACAAATTTTGGAAACTAATTGAATTTTTTTATATATTTTTTTAATTTTGTAGAATTGAGTCTAGTTTCTAAAAATGTAATTTATTTGAAAATTTGATGAATGGTTAATTTATAATGAAAAAACACCAAACGCTACTTTTTTCCAAAAATGAGACACACAAACAAAAAAAATTATAAATAAAATATTAACATTGTTAGAAAGTGAAAAAAATTACATCATTGGATAGCTAAGAGAGAACCTAACATTACCCAGGTTTTTGATTTGTTCGACATTGAAGCACATGCAATCCTAATGGTGAGCATGAACCCGATTATGTGAAATATTGTAGAATTGGCAAAAACACATTTATGGTCATTGGGAATGCCCTCCAAGCCATTGGGTTGGTATTTCAAGGAAAATACCAAGCCCAAGGCTTGGGGCTCCCAAAGCAAGATATAATGCACATGCATTATAACATGAGCATGTTATAACATGATCCTGTTATATCTTATTTTTGACATGGTTTGTTGTGTTTGTGAGGGACATGTCTAGCAAGACGTAATGCAAGCATGGTATAATGCGCTCACGTTATGTATTGCTTTATGTTAAATGCTACTCTATTGAATGTATGTTTAGATATTTGTATGTTTGCATGTACATGTATTCTTGTATGTCATGTATGTATGTATGTATGTATCAATACATGCATATTGTATGTATGCCTATATGTATGTAAGATTGTATCTACACATGTACCTGTATGTTGGTATGTATGTAGGATTGTATGTACATATGTATTATTCTTGTATGTATGTAATTATGTATGTATTTATCCATGTATTTAGAGGGAGGGAGAATTTTAAGAGAGACAGAGACAGTGAAAGTTTAAGAGAGAGGGAGTGTGAGAGAAGGGGTTGGAGTGAAAGGGACTTAGCTAGGTAGGGTAGGAGGGATAGAGAGAGAGAGAGATAGGGGGTGGGAGAGACAGAATTGAGAGAGAGGGAGAGAGAGGGGGGGAGAGAGAGAGAAGGGGGAGAGAAAGAGAGAGTTATGCAGGTAGGGTACCAAAGGGAGAGACTTGAGAGTGTGAGGGGGGATGAGAGGGAGAGACTTGAGATATAGGTAGTGAGAGGGAGTGTGAGAGAGAGGGAGTGAGATAGAGAGAGAGGGAGTGTGAAAGTGAAAGACCTAAGAGAGGGAGAGGGTGTGGGAGGGAGTGACCTGAGAGGGAGAGATAGAGTAGGGTGGAGTGAGAGGGACTTATCTAGGTAGGGT
>VDFB02359804.1:0-22848 GCA_007258455.2 Sequoia sempervirens
GATTCCACAGAGATTTGAATTATTTAAATGTATATTTTATTGAGAGAGTGGGATGCAACTTTGGGGGGAGCATTTAATTGCCATTTAATTCATGTTTCAAAAAGTTTTTTTTTAAAAGGGGGAGAGAGGGAGTGTTGGAGAGGCTGCTGCATGGGAGTATGGTGGAGATGAGGACAGCATGAATGTTTTGGGATGGAAGATTTTAAAATCTTGCAAGAAGCAAGATGCAGACTGAGTTTGAGGACAAGTGAGAGAGAATGGCCATGGAGAGCCAAACTTTGTTAAAAAAAAATATTTTGCTGATCATATTATTGAATAAATATTGTAATTGTTGCAACATGGTTGCACATTATTTTCATAATTGAATGCAGTAATTTTATTTGTTCAAATTCTATGGTTTGTGAGTTTGTGGATGGGTGTGTGTTCTTTGCATTAGATGAGGACTTAACGATAGTACAACAAGTTGAAACGCGTAAAGAATGGGAAAAAGTAAAGGCTGCAAGGAATGAAGGAAAATGGGATTGGTTACAAAATGGAAAAGCTCAAATTAGTGACAGAATTATGCACCAAAAATAGGAATTCGGCCCCCCCCAGGATCAATTGTCAATGGTAAGTTGGAATTGTAGAGGTTACCCATGGAGAAGAGGACCTAGTTTAGGGCCCATTGTAGAAGGAAAGGACATCATCATTCTTAGGGAAACGTATGAGCACAATGGCTACAAGATCCCATATTTTGAGGTTTATAAAAAAGCTTCCATTTGGAATGGGAGAATGGATAGTGGCAAAGGGCACGGTGGTGTTGCAGTCCTAATCAAAGAAACATGGTGCAATAACATTCAAATCAAGAAAGAAGACCCAAACAAACAATATGCATGGTTTAAAATAACAAAAAATCAGACTATCATAAGGGTGGCAACTTGCTATTTTGCTCCAAAAGACTCCAAATCTTACAAGAATAGGAAACTTGACCGCGGGGATCCTTTTGTTGCGCTAAAAAAAGACATTTCAGTCTATGAGGGCATGGGAGAGGTTATCTTAATAGGGGATTTTAATGTAAGGACAAAAAACATATATAAGCTCTTAATTTAAAAAGCAAGGACAAGGAGAAATTTGATCTGCTATGGCTAGAGGAAGAGGACCAACATCTTTGGGAAAGGAACTCCCAAGATAGGAAGAACATTGTCACACATTACGGGGTTGAGTTGTTGGGGCTATGCAGTTTATTCAACTTGGTCATTTGCAATGGTATGAGGGCATGGCCGAATTTGGGAAACATCACCTACAAAACTTACAATGGGAAAAGTGTGGTTGATTATATCATTTGCTCGCATATTTACACATCAAAGATAAAGGAGCTAGTGATTGGAAAGTATCCTTTAGAGTTGAAATCAGACCATAATCCAATTTATGTTAATCTAAACACCCACATTGTTACGCACCAAGGTGGGAAAATTCATTTCAGCAAAGAGAAAGCGCCTCCACAAGGTAGAATCATCTTGAACCAAGACAATCATGAAGTCTTCAAAGCCGCCCTCAAAAGGCTTTTCAGGGATTATGAAAAGAAATCAGCCAACATGAGACATCACGTGCTATAAACAAGAGTATGTTGATTCCTATTGTTCACAAGGCTTTGGATGAGTGTAGGAGGGCGGGGCCGAAGAGGACAATTACAACTACTTTCCTAGCAAACCCATGGTTCAATGAAGAGTGCAAGATAACAAAAAGAAAGCTTTGTGAGGGTGGAAGGACCACAATAAACAACAAAGATTATGAAAAGTTGATACAAAACACAAAAATAAAAGTATGTGATCACAAGGTTGGAGCTGATTGCCTTTGGAAAGAACAACCCTAGAAAATTCTAGAAGGAGCTACAACAAAAAAGAAAACAAGTGGAAAACAATATCACAATCTCTCAATGGTTAGAATATGCAAAGTTATTGTATGAGCGGGAACAAGATAAACATAGACCTCCAACAATCAAGGAAACCACTGAACTTTTCACCATTGAAGATATAAATCAAGGCATAAAAAGGTTGGCTGGGGGAAAAGCTCAAGATATTGATGGGCTGCAAGCATAATTTTTAAAATGGGGTGTTGAGATCCTTGCTCCTTGCATCAAGGGCATCTTTAACAGGGTGATCCAAGAGGGTTTTCTAGAAGGGTGAACTACTAGTGTTGTTATTCCCTTATACAAAAGTGGGGACACCAATAACCCATCAAACTACCTCTCTATTATGATTGATTTGTTTCTTGGAAAACTTCTTGGAAGCACAATTGAGCACAAAATTAGTAGTTGGGTTGAGAAAGAGGGCAAAAGAGCTAGGGGTCAGGTTAGTTTTAGATCGAAACACTCCACTATTGATCATGACATTACCCTTAGATTTTTGATTGAAAAAATATGGAACGTGCATTGGGATGAGGCCTTTTGCTGCTTTGTAGAATTTAAAAAAGCCTTTAACATGGTGCCACGTGACAAGTTGTGAAATCAAATGGAGCAACTGGGGGTCCCAAAGGTGCTTAGGGTGGCTGTTCATAGGTTGTATGAGAAAGTCAGAGCTAAAATTAGAACTAGTGAAGGTATGTCTGAGTGCTTTGGCAGTGACATTGGGGTCAAACAAGGCTGCCTGCTTTCCCCAATGTTATTTGGGCTTTACATTGACAAGTTGGAAGAGTGGATAGAAAAAGTTGGTGGGGAAGGTATTTGGTTGGCCAATTATGTAATAAAATTGCTCTTGTATGCTGATGATCTCATTATGATTGCTAAAACAACTCTTGAGCTAAATGTTTTTTGAAAGCTCTTGAATCCTTTTGTAAGGAGGTCGGGATGCAAGTGAATACTAGTAAAACTAAAATAATGATTTTCTCTCTGCAAAGGGAAAGGCAACAACTTAGTTTTATCTTTGAAGGAAAACCACTGGAAATCGTGGATGAATACAAATACCTTGGGTTGGATTTTCACCACAAGCTCAGTTGGGAAACTTGCAGAGAAAAAATAATTCAAGGGGGTTGGAAGGCACTTTACTCTCTTCAAAACAGGTGTACAAATGTTGAATTATGGGATTGGAAAACCAAAAGAACTTTGTTTGGCTTACTTGTGACCCCGGTGGTTCTATATGGGTGTGAAATTTGGGGTAGCAACATGTCAGATCATAAATGGAGGCAAGTGGAGAGAATTCAAAATCACCTAATTGTTAGCAGCCTTAAACTCAAAACTGCAATACCCTATGAGATTTTATTGGTAGAGACAAACACCTACCCCTTGGAAGCTTCAACAATGATTAGGTTACAAAGTTACTTGCAGAAGGTCCAAAATATGGAGGACCATCGTTAGCCAAAGCTAATTGTAGAAGAAAAGTTGGATAGAAGAAAAAATACATGGATGAAACAAAACAAAAAATGGATGGACAAGTGGGGTGTGAATATGCATGATTGTCTAAGTACAAATGAAGAAATAAAAAAATATGTGAATCAAAAATTCAAAAATGCTATATGAACAAAGCAACCAGGGCGAAAAAAAGATTATTATATCAAAGAATTTAATCCCAAGGGTGACCATAAAGAAAAGGCATATATAGGAGCAAATATTAAATGGAGAGCAAAGATGTTAATAGCTCAACTTCGGACTAGCTCACATCGTCTTAGATGTGAAACTGGCAAGTGGATGGTTCCTAAAGAGGAGTGGGAAAAAATAATATGCCGTTTTTGCGACACAGGATTAGTGGAGACAAAATGACACTTTGTTATGGAGTGCTTAGTGTATAAAGATATTCAGGCCAGTTATGAGGACACATTACAAGTTGATAATTTAAATACCTTGTTTGAGGACGAAAGGTTGGTCAAATCGGCAAACTACGTCATTAAAATTCACTGTCGTAGGGCTGACCTCAAATGAAGATCTCGATCTGTTTAGGGTCTTTTCTATTTACTGACAGTCCTGTGTTGTTCCCGGGTCCCTCAGACTGCTGTGGCCTCGTGAACATTATTAAAATATTTCATTCATTCATTCAAGCAATAGACAAAAGGTTTATGCTTCTATACGGGAAATATTATTTATTAACACAAAAAGTCCAACTCACGAGCGGGTGAGCCGGATTGCGCTCTACTTTTCCGAACAACAGACAAAAGGTTAACGCCTCTGTACGGGAAAATATTATTTATTAACACAACAGTCCGACTCACGACCCGATATTCTAACATTGTTCTCTCGCATTAGCCTGCACGAGTCGCTATATTAAAAGGCTATAAAAAGTAGCCAGCAAGGCTGCCTTCCAGATGTTTTAAAACTCTACCTAGGGTTCACTTGAGTGACGGAGGCGTCATTTACAGATGACGCCGTCGTCTCAGATGTCCCCGTTTCATGATCCTCGACCCCTGATCCTGACCTTAACTGCACTCCTGATTTTGGGCCATAGCTTTTGCTCATGTTTATGAATGCAGGCTTTTTGGGATTTGGTAGTCTGACCGAACCGCTGGATAGCATCACAATAACATACGACATAGTTGGACGAAGTGTCGCATCCGCTTGTACGCACAAAAGCCCAACTTGAATATATCTCAACGCTTTCTCCTCTGGACATGTTTCTGCTACAGTTGAATCCACCATATTCGAAACATCTTCTCCTTTGTATACTCTCCATGCCTGCATCACATATCATCAGTTCACTGCATCTTGGCTGTTTGGCTTTGAAAAGCATTATGAAGATATTAATTGCTTACCCATTCTAACAGGTTTTCCATTTCGTAGGGAATAGTGATATCACTATTTTTTCTTCCACTCAGAATCTCAAGCAGTAGCACTCCGAAACTGTAAACGTCTGCTTTAACTGACAGCTGCCCTTGCATTGCATACTCCGGAGCCATGTAACCGCTGCAATATCAACACATTAATTGACAAAATCACCAAACAAACCTACAAATCCTTGGCGATCAGTGATATAAATCTAAGTACTCAGCACAGCATCATGATTGTGAGTGTCCTTACTATGTGCCTGCAACTTTTGTATCGACATGCGTTTCATCTGCAGCAAATAATCTAGCCAGACCAAAGTCAGCAATCTTGGCATTGACTTTGTCATCAAGTAAAATGTTGTTTGCTTTAATATCTCTGTGAATAATTTTCAACTGTGAATCCTCGTGAAGATAGAGAAGGCCTCGGGCGATTCCAATTATAATCTTATAACGCTTTTCCCAACTTAACTCTTTGCGCTTTACTGGATCTGTAATCCCAATTCTTTTACTTCTGTTATATATTATTTTCTTTAAAGTAAAAAGTCTCTACAGATTTATAAACAGCGGTTGCCTTATAACTTACCGAAAAGAAAAGTGTCCAAGCTCTTGTTGGGAAAGTATTCATAAACAAGCAACCTTTCGCCTGCCTCAGCGCAACACCCCAACAGCTTCACAAGATTTCGGTGCTGAACATTGGCCAGCAGCTTTACTTCATTCATAAATTCTCTCGTTCCTTGCGTAGATCTTGCAGACAGTTTTTTCACTGCTATTTCCTTTCCGTCTGTAGTTGTTCCCTGAAACATCACAACAGATTTAGAGCTGTATATGCTTCTTTGAAAGGACTCTTGTTGTTTAAGGATTGGAATACAATCTCACCTTGTAGACGGCACCAAACCCTCCCACTCCAAGCTTTTTACTCTCATCAAAATTTTGTGTCGATTCTGCAAGTTCTTCTAAGCTGAACACAAAATGTTTCTCCTCTATAATTAATCTGGCTTCAGAGGACTGCCCCTGCCTCTCTGTAGACAAGTGGGTAAGCATAGAGGATTAAATGTTGCATTTTAACTAGAAAAAGAGAATTTTAAATAACGAAGAAATGAATTTGAAGGAGCACCTTCGTTGTGGGTAGGTAGAGTTATTGGTCTCCCATAAATGGCAGATGCCACCCTTTTTCTCATTGCAATCAGACAAATAACTAACAACAAAATCAGGGTTCCCACAAGCCCCAATACTAGGGGTAATGTTATTGAGGTCTTTCCTGCAGAGTAGATCTTCATGGTTATTGATTGAAACTGTAGTACTCAGGATCCCTTACACTATCTATAAAAATCTATCAAACAAATTGAAGAGTATAACAGAAGACAAATCAAAATTTGCATATTATTTGAAATCGTCTGAAAAGTTAATTATGTTACCAGAACTATGGCCTTTTGTTGGAGATCCCTCAGGTGACATCGAGTCTGCTGAGCCATAAAAGGGGTATATCTCATATCTTATTTTGCAGTTTGTACCCAGAAGCTGAGCTCCATTCTTCGTTAAGCAACACTTTTCTCCTTCTTGCCTCGCAGAGATCAAACACTTTTTGCAATTTTCTATGTCCACAACTCTCCAACACTGGACTAAACCGTAGACTTTTCCGGAGCTGGTGTAGTTGGCTGATCCTACAGCGAAACCCTTATTTGCAGGCTCGTAAGCTTTCTCAGACAAATTCTTCAGAAGATTAATTACTGCAGCCTTGTAATCCTCTAAATTGCTAGTGATATCATTTTCGTTGGGAAGGGAGGATGCGCCGATACTTGCTTCCGAGAAGAAATCATAATTATCATAACGCAAGAAACAGTCGTCCATCCATACTTGCCCACCTATGCCATTGCCGCACTGTTCACTAACAGTTTTATATGCATTCTTCGAACAGTCCGAACACCTCTCCGCTGATATATTCCCGACACACTGTAAAAGGCCATAGACCACGTTGGGAGATTGACCGTATGAAGAGTTAGTAAACCCCGGACTGTCGGATGTATTACGAAACATATCATTGAGAACGTTGTTCAAGTTTTTGGAATACGTGCCGCCATAAGGATAAGTTGTATCATTGTCGCAACTTGAATATCGGCATTCACATATAACCCAAGCAGAACTCACATACAGCAAAACAAGAATGGAAAAGTAAGAGTCACACCTCATCTTCTTCTTTGTTAACTGGGAAGATTCCTGCAATTACATCAAAGTTTGATCTGCAAAGCCTCAATTGAGGGGGAGTTTGATTTATGCAAGTTTTTTTGTTTTAGGGTCGACCATCCGAGGCGGCTGTAGACTTTATCCACTCCCCCAAAAGTCAGGGGTCGGTGAGCGACTTAAGATAAGGGAAAGTGGCAGCTGCAGTTGTAAATTTCGATGGGTGGATTGCTTAAGTAAGGGAGAGGGGCCTATAGTGGGTCACCCTAACTTCACATTTCTCAAAGTCTTTTGTGAAAATTTCAAATCATTCCTAAATTTGTACAGCAGTTTATTTGGCATGTTCCCTATTTATAAAAAATGGTTTCAAGGTCTCATCATCAAATATGATGCCACATCAACGTACTTTTTGTCAAGGTATCCAAAACGGTCCAAAAAAAAGGTAAGACTAATGGTGGGTCACTAAGACATGTATTATTGGTGCGCTGATGGGCATCACATGATTTGTCAATTTGTGTACTTTAAGGATAAAAGTGTTCTGCAATTGGATATTAAGTGTAAGTTTATGGATATTAAACCTAACCAATATGGGGCCCACTTAGGCCTACTTCTATACCCACCATTGGACCCCTACCCACTATGGGCCCCATTCCCTTAATAAAGGCGCTTCTAAGATGGAAACTATGCACATTCGTGTAGTATTGACCTTAATTTTTTTTATTTTTTTTTATCTAAAGAATTAGAATCATAATAATATCTCCATAGTCCATTTGAACAAATTATGATGCTTCTAATAAAATTGAAAGAAGTTTTGGACCGGAAAATTTATTACAAGAGACCTTGCCAAACTCTATCCTATGCTGCTCACAAAAGAGCATGCCATGTCAAAAAAGTTTTATATCGGATTTGTTTTGATTTTGAAGATCTAGTATGACTAAAGTGACGTTTCAGGTTTTAAACGCTTGCATTTGGTTTTTCAAGTTGTCAAAGTTCAAACCCCTTTTGAAAATGTGGATTTGGTATTTAAATAAGTTGAAAAATAAGTTTTGTATTTGTGGGAACAAATTTTTATTTTTAGCTCACAAGAGACATGAATATCTTCAAGGAGTATCACTTTTATCAGAGTTCGTGTAAGGTTGTTTTAGATGTTCTACAGTGAGTTGGCTAGTAGAAACATATCATTTGGTCAACATATTAGATGGTCAAATAATTGTACATCACAATTCAAGAATTCACAAATGTACTATTGGTTGAGTAGGATGCATAAGACTATCGGTTTTCCATATATGTGAAAAATTTTAGAGGTTGAGCATGGAAAGGGGGAGCATGAGGGTATAAGAGAATGTATTAAAAGAGCCTTGACACAAGAAGAGTTGAAATACAAAGATAATGCAACATTGACAAATGTAGCATCTATCATCGAATGGTATAATTCTAAAATGGGTTCAGGTAATGAAGGTAATTCTATAGTTTGTAGATTTTTTTGGTTGGTAGATGATACTAACATTGCAAAACATGAAGATTGTTGTACATTGACAAGATTGAGTGAGCTACACTCTTTTAGAAGCTCAAATGTAGGTTCATGGTGTATTTAGACGATTAAAATGGCGTTCTTGTATTCTCCATGTACAAATGGTCCTTGGGATGAATATTAATCAAAATATTGGGTTGATGAATTGTGTATAAAAGGTCTAAGCCCACTTGAGATGTATTGAATCCCAACGACACTACAAATCACAAAGATGGAATCATTGATTGACTTTGAACACATATCAAATGTAGTTTAAATACGTAATATCTTCATGCATAGTTTAAGAAAATTTAATATTTTGTTTTGTTTTGTAGTTTTTTTGTAATGTTGACTAAGTTCATCTAATTTGATGCACATACCAATGCATGACATGTTTATTTAGTTATTATAGATGAAGAAGATGAAGAAGTAACAACTTATTACTTGATTAGTGTTGAGGAAAAAAAGAAATTGGAGACACCTCTTATAGATGGAGAATACATCGAGTATCATATAGGGTCAGTGGTTGTTACTGGAACATGACCTAGAAGGTACCCAATTAAAAAGTCTGATGTGTGGTTTTTTGAGGATTTTGACATGCATTGAAAGATTCTTTATTACTCTAACCTTGTTGTGTCATCAAATGTTTATTTGATAAAATATGGGGGTATACCATTGAACAAGAACTTATGGAAGGTTTGTGATTATGACCATGAGGCAATACTTGACACAATAAAGAGTAGAGCATATTTGTATGGTTCCTTGGATTGATTATAAGTGAAAAAAATTGTAAAGTCAAGATGGTTTGTATATTTGTATATCGATTATTTTTTTTCCTTCTCTACAATCATATATCTTATGACATACTTATGTGCAATAATCTTGTTTAAATGTGTATGATTATTTTTATATGTACATAAATGGTCTACATGACCTTGTCATTCAATGAATTTAGATACATTTTAATGGGTTGTCCAAATAGATATGTTATCCTTAGTTCTAGATCTAGGAATATTTTTATCATTACCTTCTTGTGTATTGGTATGCCTAACTTGTGTTTTTTTATATAATAATTTATCTTATGTTTTCATGGAAAGTATGAATTAAATTTATATAATTGTTAAAAGGCTTTCTATAATTCGTGTACATAGAAATCCAATAAATTTCACTCATGTAATTCTACATTAGGTTTGATTAATTTGTATGTTATTTTTTCATAAAGTGTGGGTCATTGAATCAAAAACATGGATTATAATGTAGCTTTGATATTTATATAGTTCTCATGTGGCTTAGATACCATCTCCATGAAAAACATTTCCAACTTATTGAAAATACTACAAAGTAAAACTAATGTTACTCTACAACTTATTGACTAATTATTAAAATAAGCTAGCTTAATTGGGGTAAAACATGGGGACATGCCCATTCATTGGGATAAAAAATAGCCTCCCCACTCAACAATTTCACTCAAAAATAGAACACATGATCAAGGACCTTACCTTGATGAGCTTTCTAAAGACACTTCTTTAGTTTTAATGTGACTTTGAATTCTTTGCATTTTGAAAAAACTTATTCTAGGTGTATGAAATGGTCATGTTTGTTCTTGGAGAATACATTAAGTTCCTCTAAATATATTAGAATGATCAAATTAAAAAAATTCCAAAGGTGATGCCCATGTCTATTTGAAAAGTAGCTCCTATATTCAATAATCCAAATGACATATTTGCATATGCATAAGTTCCCTATTTTTTTGGTAAACACTATCTTATAGTAGTCTTAGTTAGAGACACAAGACACATTCCATTCCAACACTTGGAAGAATGGTGGGCTAATTAATGAGGATGACATCTTTTTATTATGTTATCTTTTCTTTAGTCCTAATTATCTTGAAGGCTACCATGATTGGATCGTTTAGCATTTTCAAGGATTCTTGAAGTAGATTATTTTTATCTAACATATAAAGGATATCCCACAATGATATTCTTGTGGTCATTTTCTTGGGTTGTTGTACTATATTAAGAGGACCATCTGGTTGAAGTTTTAAGGCATATCATGAATTATTTTGATATCTTGATCTTTCTAGTAAGCTATTGTACATTCCCATGATTGGTACTCTTGTATATTGTGGTTTCTAGTTGGAATGCACCATTTATTGCATTATATAAATTGAGTGGTATTTGAATTCTCTCATTGTCTTATGAATGGTGTCTTGACAATTTTTTGGGGCTGAATTTTTTATCAATCTTCTCTTAGATCTATTTTGGTAATCAAACTAAACTTGAGGTTTTTTCCATAGTTTGATCATTGGTGAAGATATCATCTTCCTCATCTATCCCATAATGACCTTGATTGTCTTGATATGTAGGTCTAGGAGACACTACTTGTTGTTTCTTTAGGTTGATAATTTTATTAAATTAAAAGCTTCACAATATATTATTCATATTGATATCCATCTCCAAAGATTCTAGAGCTATTGGAGCTCGAGGTGTTAAATCCTATGTAAATGGATAGATATATATTGGAGGAAGAGCTTGATATTTTCAAAGTGATAGATAACTGATCTTTGAAAATTCTTCTTAAATTGAGAGAGAATTTTTGGAACATCATATTGGTGTTTTGGGAACAATTTTGGGAATTATTATAATTCACATGAAATGCTAATTCAAAAGCCATTGGGAGGATCTATTTTCCAAATGATTGGATCATTACTAAAATACATAATTTGAATGGATTTCTAGATAAAAGACAAATTCATCTCCACTAGAGGGCACATTGTAACATGTATCCTTTCCAATGCTTTCTAAAATCTAGATTTGAATTCAATAAATTCTTGTGGGGATATTTTGCTTTTTATTAGTTGTTTTAGGAGTGAAGAGTGGTCTCCCTTTTATTTAAACCTTTTGAAGAAGGTGTCTTTGAGTTGATGTAATGATATTTCTTAAAGATATTTGTAAAAATCAGAATTGTAGGAGACCACTTTGCGGGGGTTACCTCCAATAATAATAAAATGTGATATGAGTTTAATAAATGTTGATATGACAATATGGTAGAGAGTTCTCTTCCTTATTTATAAGATAAACTATGTATGGAAATAACGCTTCATCCTAATTAAGAGATATTAATGTATTACCTAATATTTATGTTATGATTAAGCATGCCACAAGTGCTTACCCTTAGGAATACATAATATATACTTAGGAATATATCATATAATTAGGATCATAGTTCATCACCCCCCCCTTCAAAAAAGAATTTCCCTCAATGCTTAACAACTCTAAAATATTTTGTATGAATCATTCATCTTTCCATATTGCATCTTCAATTGGTAAATTCTTCCACTTGATTAGAAATTTTGAGGTGGCTCTTTTTTCCAATCTGATTTTGGAAATTGGATAAAGTTTTTGTATATTTTGTATGAATATTTTTTCCATAATATCACTAGAAAATAGATGAGAGAGTCCACAAAAATATGAATTCTTAATTAGTTTACCCATAACAAACCAGATTACCTCAATATTATTTGTCTTTGATGACCCCATAATGAAGTCCATTAATATTTTTCCTAGTGTTGTTTTTGAATACCTAATATTTGTAAGAGACCTATAATATTTTTTATATTCCTTTTAATTTGTTGGCATATCAAACTTTCTACCACAAATTTTTGGATATTCATTTTAATACCTTCCCAAAAGAAAATTTTATTTATAGGACGATAGGTATGAACAAATCTTATATAGTATCTTGTTAGATCAAAAAATCCTCTCTTATTAGGGTCCATATTAACACCTTTAAGTGATACCAATTTTCTTGAGTATTCTACTTCTTTCACCCTAAGGACAAATTTGGACTATTTTTCATAGATTTTATTTTCTTCCAATTCCTTACCAATAGAAATATGAAACTTATCCCTATGAGTGATTTTATTTATATTTTTGTAATATGAGCATATTCTCCATGGATCATCTTTTTTATTATAAGCACAGGGTATAAATATGAATTTTTGTTGGGATGGATATTTCTTCATGGTATTGATTTAATGTCATGATTATGGTCTCCCATTAGAGGTACAACATTGGATTCTTGAAGTAATTGTTGATAGTGTTGAATAATCTCTTGAATTTTTGGTTGATCTTGAGTTATCATATTTTGTGCTTCTATAAATGTAATTGTGACTCTATATTATAACAACATTTCTTGAATAATTTCTCCATCCTATGAGAGCTAATGATTTCATATGGTGGTGATTTAATTACCAAAAGATAATACATTTTCCCATGTGTCCTAAAAGACATGGATAAGTCTTGAAAATTGAAAGAGATTTTTCCTAATTATTTAAGCCATTGCACACCCAAAACTATATCCACTCCCCAAATAGGTATAAAAAATATTTTTGAATCTAGTTGATAGTTTCCCAATGAGAGTTGTATTTGATGACATTTACCACCATAAGATAGTTGTTTCCCATGAGCTATCATGACTTGAAAATTAGAGACTGGATAAAAAACAACTGAGCTCATTAGTTGATATTATATCAATAAAGTTAT
Organism: Sequoia sempervirens; assembly: GCA_007258455.2. NCBI lineage: Eukaryota > Viridiplantae > Streptophyta > Pinopsida > Cupressales > Cupressaceae > Sequoia > Sequoia sempervirens. Next base: position 12,961 of record VDFB02359804.1, read on the forward strand.
GTGTACCACTAGTATCTACTAACACTTTCACATGTTTTTTTTTTTTTTATATTACCAATTACTATGAGTGTTTTTGGTGCATTTATTCCATTCAATGCATGCAAGGAGATAGTAGTGCTCTCTTTTTCTTTGGAATCCTCATTCTTAAGTTTTATGTTTGATTATTTTGTTGTTCTCCCTCTTCATCCTAATACTTTTTCTCACTCCTAAAACACTTATGAATCCTTGACCATTTTCTATCACAATTCCAACATAGACATTTTTCTCTTTTCTCAATCTCTTGTTGAGGAGAGAGCTTATAATTAATTTATCTTAGGTAACTAAATAATTTGTCCATGTTTTTACTAGTAGAATTAGTCACATTTTTATCAATTATTTTATTGATTTCACCTTTGGTGGTGTTTTGTTTATGAACATGCAATGATTTTTGCATAGCTTTCCTAACTGTATAAGGTTCTAATAAGCGAGCATCATGTTGAATTTAATACTTAAGACCATTGATGTATAATTGTAGCCTTTGGTAAGGTCTCACCTCAGGTTTTTTAAGTGCCAATCTAAAATTCCCAACATTATATTCAAATAAAGACCTTAATTGCTTTAGATTTTTTAGTTGGGTAGAATAACTTTCAATGCATGAATTCTCATAAAAGGTTGCTAGTTCTTTACTAAATTCTTTCCAACTAAACAATTGTCCTTGTCTATCACTCATCTTCCATTTGTACCATTGGTAAGGTCCTAATTCTAAATATAATAAAGCTATGTCAACCTTGGTATAATTTGGTATATTGTGAAGCTCAAATTGTTGCTCTATAAGGTGTATCCATGAAATTAAATTTCTACCATCAAATTTATGAATGTTTATTCTTGGTAGGTATAAATTTTAATCTCGAAAAGGTTCTCTTATCCCTTGATTTGGTTTATTAGGGATGTGCTCAATTTGGCTGTTCCTTTGAGATTTTATTTCTGATAATAATTTCTTAAAAAATCTATCTAAACCCTCATTTAAAGATTTTGTAAATGGCTCAAACAGTTCATCTTTAATGAAATGTATCATTATTTCATATCCTTGGGGAACTCTTTCCTCAATTTTAGATGGTGTAAAATAAAATGGATCATTATATTTTGTATGTGTATAAATATCTTCTAATCCTAAAGATGACATGGATTTAATTTTATTTTAAGCTTTATGAAGGTAGGAAAGTATTATTAAATGCACATAAGACAACTAAGAGGGGGAGTGAATCAGTTGTACATTAAAAAATCCAAAACCCTCATAAACACTAAATCCAAAACAACTTAATTAACCCTTAATCTGTTAGAATGATTTAGCATGAAAGAAAATAACATAAACTAAAACACATCAACACCATGCACAATAGAAAATTAGATTTACGTGCAAAACCCAAGAAGGGAAAAATCATGGTGAGGATTAGCTTACAATATAAAGTAATTGCAACACTGAATACAAAGGGCTCACTATCAAAGGTATTACTACCCAAAAGAAGGGCTTATTTCCAAATTATGAAAAAAGAAGAAAGAAGAATGTTACAATGAGAAATCCATCTCAATGCAACAAAAATTTCCACCATAGCATCACCAACACATTCATAGTCCTAAAGATTGTAGACACCTTCTGCTCACTGCTTCCAATGGTCTAACTCATTAAGCTCAAACTACATTTCACAAATTTTCACCTGACAACTCTACAATTCACATCAAATAATTCACTACTCAATTCTCCATCAAATCAACCCTTATTTATACCTTCTTCAACCTTAAAAACATCCTCCAAGATCATCTATGCACCTCAACTATGTAAATTTAAATTAGGTTGGCACCAAAAAATTCCTATAGTGGAAAGGAATGAAGATGGACCACACCACATCCTAACTTAGTCCTAAATACATTCATACATGCCACACCATGCTTCCACAATCACATAAGTGAATCCATAATTAGTGTAAACACCCAAGGTTGACTAAACCTATGCAAATGCCATTAACATTTAAGTACAAGCTTCCTCAAATCCAAAGATGAATCATGGATCACACACAACACTTGAATAAAATCTATAATATTCTACAAATAGCCTAAAATATAACAAATTCATTTGTACCAACTTTCACTTGAAGAATGTACACACCCATGGGTGCAAAAAGATGGGGAGCCAAATTGTGGCCAAAATTTTAAATTTTTTTTGAAAGGCTATAACACGAGCATGTTATAGCATGAGCACGTTATAATGAGCTCATGTTATGGCTTGGTGTGACCGAGCCTATAATGTGCTCATGTTATAGCTTATTACAACAATAAAAAAGTAAACCACATCATTTCATTTTCATTGTGTTTTTTGTTGCCCACGACCAACAAACCCTACATTTTCACACTCGTGTTTTGGAAAGAGAAAAAGTTACAATTTCTTCATTGAATTGTTGTAATTTATTGCTAGGATGTCACCACATCGACAGGGAGGTCAAATAAATAAGCATTGTTTTTTTTTGTGAATTTATTGTTAAATAGGTAATTTTAGGTTATTTTTTATATTCATTTCTTTAATTTGTAGGAGATGTTAATCAACCTCAAAACCCTCCTCAAAATCCTCAAAATCCTCAAAAACCACAACAAAAAACTCCTCCAATTCCTCAACATCCTCCTAGTACTCAACAAAATTTAATGGGGGTAATTGAAAACAATAAAAAATAGATTGAGTTAATCATGAGGTTGAATGATCTTGTAAGTTCAACCGTGGAAAGAAGAACACTTGTGAGTTCACTTAAAGACATGTTAACACATGTAGATGAAATCAACAAACAATTAAGTGGTTGGTCATATAGGAGGCAGGCATGGATGCATTTTTATGCAGATAAATTACCATATAAAGAAGTAAAAGATGAAAAAATTATAAAATATGATTTGTTCTCCCTATTCATTGACCCACACACAAATCAAAATCTTGACCTTAATGCCAAAAGGTTTCCTATCCATTGGTGCCACCACCAAGGGATTAGGAATAATTTTTGGGATAGGTGGTACATGGTTTTTGACCATCCACCATGCAACAACTGCAAAGTCCTCCAATATTTCTTGAGGAAACTCTATTGTGAGTTCATCCTCAACAAAATCCCCAACTATTTTGATATGAAGGACTTTTAGGGGAGAGGTGGAGGGTCGACACAGGATAGACCAAGTGCATAATAAGATCCTCAATGGTAAGCTAGATGATCTCTCTAAAAAGAAGAAAATAGGGGGGTCTCTCTTTTGCTTCTAGGGTTTTGAACCTAAAAGGAGAGAGGCTATTTCCTACCTTTCACTCAAGAACAAAACCTTGAGATTTCAATGCAAAGGAGATTGAAATATGGAAAAGTGATTGTCCTAGGGGTTGAATGAGATCTAATGAGGGGTTCACCACCAAGTTCAAACTTGAAAAATACAATGACATGGAAGATGAAATACAAAACCTAGTTTGATGTAATGCTTCACTATTTATGACTTGGAAATGCAAACAAAGCATAACAGAAAACTGTAAAATGGAAAGTGTGCATATGGAATTTGGAGAGAGAAGGAATGGAGCTTTGAAATCCTGAAATTGTTGCTTTTTAGGTCTAGTGGGACTCATTTACCATTCTAGGCGAATTAGTCCTAGATCAAATTTTTTGTACAAGAATAGGTTTCTTGGAAAAGGGTATCCGAAACTACAAAAATCTTAAAATTGACCCAAAATGGGACTCATTCACCAATCTTGGTGAATGAGTCCACTTAGGGTTTTCTAAAACTTGAAGGCCTAAATCTGGTCTTTAATGTCTAGTCTTCCTATTCCTCTTGATTTTTGAATCTTAAACTGCCAATTTCGGGCTTGTAGGTGACTTTTTGTGAAGATGATGACCTAGTGAATGGGGAGACAACTCCAACAACCTTGTAACCTATTCTTCAATTATTTTCAAGTCTTCAAAGCACCTAGATCTACAATCACACAAAGAAAGAGAGAAAAAATGTTGATTGTTAGGGAATAGGAGTTTTCCTTGGTTAAACCCCTTTTAGGTAATTAAACCAAATGATGAAATGAGATAATGAAGCATGAAATAATACAATTAGAACCATTCCATGATGATGGATCTTGAATTTCTACAACAATTGATGAAGAATCTTGCTCTTGAGTGCCTTATAAATGATCTTGAATGCTATCTTAATGACCTTGGGCAAACTTGAAATGCTTAACTCTTGCTTGCTTGACTTGAAAACTTGAATACATATGTTGCTTGGATGAAATGAGGATTTGAAAGCTTGATTATATAGGCAATGCACTCACATGACTGTTAATTTGATCCCCAAGGCTGACCTAGGAGAAATTCAAACTTAAAACCCAAATTTTCTCACTCAAACCTCAAAAATAGCTCAAATGGGACTCATTCGCCCAAAGTGGCGAATGGGTCCCATAGGGGCTATTTTTCTAGCTAGGATGTCAGGGAGTGAAGAAATTAAGCTTATATGTTGATCTAGTCAGGCTTTTTATTAAATTATGCCTTGGGATGCATAATATGGGGTCATAGGGGCCTATTAATGATGATATTAAGGTTATAAATGTAAGAGGGCCCAAAATCCAATGTGAAAGTGTAAATAAATACACTTTACAACACTAAATTAAGAAAAAAATTGGGTCTATTTAGCTTAGAAGGGCCCTAGATCCCATGTAAATGTGTAGAACATATTACAACACTAGATTAGGTCCACATTAGTTTACAAGCCTCCCAATTTAATGTGAATATGTAAATAAATATATTTTACAACATTAAATTAAGGTAGAGTTAAGTTAATTTAGCTTAAAAAGGGGCCCAAGACCTAATGTGTGTTGGCCCCATAGTTGCCATTGCACCAAAAGATTGACCTCCTAATGCTTGATACAACTTCCAGAGTTAATAGATCCAAAGGAGGTGGTTAGTCCATGTCACAAATATTAAGGGGAGTGTTGACCAATTGCCAACAATCTCCCCCTCAACATTACCCGAGGGGATTCGAACCTAACACCTTTGGCTCTAATACCAATTATTGGCCTCACAGTTGTCGTTGCACCAAAAGATCGACCTATTAATGCCTGATACAATTGCTAGAGTTAAGGAATCCATGGGAAGTGGTTAGTCCATGTCATAAATTCTTAGGGGAGTGTTGACCAGATATAAACAATGTGGATGTGCAAAACACCTCACAACACTAGATTAGGGTGAGATTAAGTCCAACTTATCATTAATTATTCTGAAATCAATAAAGGGATACTTTTTTCTAGACTACATTTAGTCCCTCTTTAGTGAGAGGATGAACTTGCTTCAAAATCACACTAAAGTAGACATTCAAGAGGGGTCCAAGTGTACCAATGTAGATGAAAAAGGATGACAAAGATCAAGGCAATGGTCAAGCCCCCAGGATCCAAGATCCTAAGTCAAACCAACATGAGCACAAAAGGACACACATAAGGTGTATAATATGCAACAAAACAAGATACACAATCATGCAATGCCAAGAACTAAAAGAAAAGAAAAATGAGGTGGATCAAAGACGCATTCACTCTGAGGCCATAAAACATTAGGTCGTTGTGGGATGAGTTGTCCCAATGAATTGGTTTAGCGAAAAATTCATGCTAATGTGTTGGCTTCCCACTATATAATGAGAAAGTCATGCCAGTGTGTCAGATTCCCATCATACTAGTTAACCATACCAAAGTTATCCTCCTGATAAAATTGATAAGGTACCACACTGAAAATTCTTTTGAATTTCATGTAAAAATTTTGTTGAAGGGGATTTTGCTTTGTTTGTGTAAGGTCTTCTTCTTAGGGAGCATTGTGCCTAATATCTCCAAGAGAGGACAAGTCAAGGTGTCAAATCATTTCCCATGGGATGCCTCATTCACATCATGCCATGTTAGTAGATCATACACTCTTGGACTACATCAAACCTAATGACACCACCAAGAAGGGGACACATCACAAGAAAAAAGAAAAATCACTCCATTAAATTTTCTAAAAGATGCCATCTATGTATGCCCCCACTTTAAAGCAGTTGCTACACCATCACTGTGAGCAATTACATTAAAGTAGCCAATGATAAATGCTAACATGAAAAAATATATGGGATCCAACTTGGAAAGCCCTATGCCAAGTCATATGTTTCCAAATGTAGCTACATCATGGATTAGTATGTCACATGTGAGCCAACTTAAGGCCATGTCGTCCACATCTCAAGCTTTCTCTTATATGTACATGAAAGGTGATCAAATATCCAAAAGATACAATGACAAGTGAAATATTGGGATAAGGCTTCCTAACCCCCTTTCCCCCACTTAGTGTAGGACAAGGGTGAGCCCAAAATGGATGATGATATGCCACTCCTTGCGATGAATGTAGAACATGCAATAGTGAGTATGTTATGATCCTACAACTATTACATGGTAAGGAGCATCAACTAATGTTATTTATTTTGATGAATAAACAAATTTTCTTCTTGATACATATTTAATGAGATATCTATCATTTTAGGATTTACCAAGGTTAAAGTTGTCTTGGAAGAATTGTTTGTGATAGTGTTGACATTGAATGAAGGATTTTTTTTTGAGGGACAATAACCAAGATCATTAGTCATTTCTTGCATTTTAGGCTTTATAGGGACATGAATACCTTGTTCTATAGCACCACATCCTTTCCCAAGTTTCTTCATAAGTCTTCCAGGTTCGAGGTTGGGCTTGATTGGATACACTTTTTTATATGTGTGAGCAATGTCATTGCAACTTGGTTGGTGTGAAACATTATCATTATTGAGTTTCCTTTTAGATGGTTCCAAGATGAGCATAGGTTGTTGTGAGGGTGGATGAATGATAAGTTGAGGGTTAGGTGGGTTGATAATTAGAGGACTTGAAGGAGCTCTAATGTTCATAACTTCAATACTCTTGTCCTTTTTTCATGATCTCTTAGTGAAGGGGAGTCTAATGTTCCTCCGTTTTCTGCGTCTAAGGAAGACACATTGCTATTACTTGAAAAAAGTTTGATAATGTTATTGTTTTATTGCACCATGGTACTGTCCTTGGTAGGAGAGTTTTTAGGAGAACTACAAACTAAATGTTCTTGACATTCAAAGGTTGGTTCTTCAAAAATGACTTCATTGCAAGTAAGGGAATGATCCATGGTTGTATTGTCTTGCTTGTCAATGATGGTGTTTCCTTGTTCAATAATGTATTCCTTGTGATTCTCATCAATGGGATCTTGTAACACCATAATATCTTCTTCACCAATAGGAGAGATATTAGGAGAGGGGGAAATTTAATTATTGTCCATAATTTCATCCTTTATCGCAAAGATCTCATTCTCTTGTGCCATAATATCTATCCTAGTAGGAGAGCTTTTAGGAAAGTGACAAACAATAGGTTCATCACATTTCAAGATTAGATTTTGTGAAGTAGCTTCATCACACATAAGGGAGGCATCAAGACAAGAGCAACTATAAGTTTCATGATTACCAATGATTGAAATTTTTGTCCAAATAGGTCTTCCCAAATAGTGGGGGCATCATGGAAGGGAGGAATAAGATTATCATGAGTGTCAATAAGGATATCTTATAATACTAAAATATATTCTTCATGTCTAGAGTAGATATTAGGAGAAGGAAAGGTTTGATTGTCATGATTATCTACATTTACATCCCTATGTCCTATGATGTCTTCCCAAGGGGGAGGAGGAGGAGGAAGACAAGAAGACTTTCATGATATTCAATGATTGTACCTTCTTTCACCAAGATACCTTCATCACCAATGGGAGAGATATTAGGAGAAAAATGATTATGATTATCATGATTATCAATGCTTGCATCCTCTTGTGTCAAATCTTTAGTGGATGATCTAGGAGAGATGAAGTCATCAAGGACTTTATCTAACATTGCAAAGTCATCACTACTAAAGGGTTTGAATGATATGTTTTCTCTAAGGTTAACCATTTTTTTGTTTGTTTCTTTTGATGTTTTTAGTGTTTTGTTTCTATTTTCTAATGACTGTTGAATGTAATTTAATCAAAGTGAACTAGGAACTAGTGCTGAAAATGGAAAGTGCAAGAATCTAATTCTATCCATAATTGCCATGAATGTGAATTATGATACTTCTAATGATTTGAATGTAATAGAAAGTAATCAAATTGAAACAAAAAATCAGTAATAGCAAACAAAAGCTTAAAAAATAGAAATCTAACTCTGTAAACAACAATGCAAATTTTGCACTGTGACTGATTCATCCAAGGTGGTGAATGAGTCCTAGTAGGGTTTTTTTTAGATTTTTCAGATATTTTTGGTTGATTTTTATGTTTTCTATGCTATATGGCCTAGATCTAGGATGCAAATGCAAAATTTTAATGATTTTTAATGAAATTGAGTGCAATAATGCAAGATAAATGAGCTTTTCACTAATGCAAAATTTGAAACCCTAGAATGCAAATTAACCAATGCAAAACCTAATGCAAAACCTAATGCAATGTTAATGCAATCTAAATCTAGGATGAAAAAACCAGAATTTCAATGTCCTAAATGCAAGTTAACCAAAATGAAAAGAATAAAATATGGGTCCTCTTTTGCTTCTAGGGTTTTGGACCTAAAAGGAGAGAGGCTATTTCCTACCTTTCACTCAAGAACAAACCCTTGAGATTTGAATGCAAAGGATATTGAAATCTAGCAAAGGGATTGTCCTAGGGGCTAAATGAGATCTAATGAGGGGTTCACCACCAAGTTAAAACTTGGAAAAGACAATGACATGCAAGATGAAATGCAAAACCTAATTTGATGCAATGCTTCACTAAATGACTTGGAAATGCAAACAAAGCTGGACAAAAAACTGTAAAACTAAAAGTGTGCACTTGGAATCTAGAGAGAGAAGGAATGGAGCTCTAAAATCTTGAAATTACTGCTTCTAAGGCCTGGCGGGACTCATTTTCCATTCTGGGCGAATAAGTCCCAGATCAGAGTTTTTGTACAAGAACATGTTTCTCAGAAAAGGGTATTTGAAACTGCAAAAATCTCAAAATTGACTCAAAATGGGACTCATTCACCAATCTTGGAGAATGATTCCACTTAGGGTTTTCTAAACTTGAAGGTTTGAATCTAGTCTTTAATGTCTGCTCTTCCTGTTCCTCTTGATTTTTGAATCTGAAGTTGCCAATTTTGGGCCTGTAGGTGACTTTTTGTGAAGATGATGACCTAGAAAATGGGGAGACAACTCCAAAAACCTTGTAACATATTCTTCAATGATCTTCAAGTCTTCAAAGCACCTAGATTTACAATCACACAAAGAAAGAGAGAAAAAGTGTTGATTGTTAGGGAATAGGAATTTGCCTTGGTCAAACCCCTTTTAGGTAATTAAACCAAATGATGAAATAAGATAATGAAGCATGAAATAATGCAATTAGAACCTTTCCATGATGATGGATCTTGAATTGGTGCAATAATTGATGAAGAATTTTGCTCTTGAATGTTATCTTAATGACCTTGTGCAAACTTGAAATGCTTAACTCTTGCTTGCTTGACTTGAAAACTTGAATACATATGTTTCTTGAATGAAATGAGGATTTGAAAGCTTTATTCTATAGGAAATGCACTTACGTGACCGTTAATTTGATCCCCAAGGCTGACCTAGGAGAAATTCAAACTTAAAACCTAGTTTTTCTCACTCAAACCTCAAAAATAGCTCAAATGGGACTCATTCGCCATCCTGGGAAAATGAGTCCCACCTGGATGGTACTCATTTTCCCAAAGTGGCAAATGGGTCCCACAGGGGCTATTTTGCTAGCTAGGATGTCGAGGAGTGAAGAAATTAAGCTTATATGTTGATCTAGTTGGGTTTTTGATTAAATTATGCCTTGGGATGCACAA
>VDFB02359805.1:0-28431 GCA_007258455.2 Sequoia sempervirens
TATAATGCCTAAAACCACTGAACTAAACCTTCTTCATCAAATGGAGGAACAAGGTGCTCTACACCAATAATCATATGTTTTTTGTGTGGAATACTCAAACTTCTCAACCATCATGTGTATGTTTCTCTTTTCGATTGTTTTGCATGTCATCATAAGGGACCAAACCAGTTGAACGTAGCTCGAAGCAATTCCACATGTTTGGGTGCAAAAGAGGAGCATGCCTAGTGTAAACCTACCTATTGGGACATGTTAGAGTAGTTTGTCTGGTCACACGAATTGCAAAATGAAAGTTGCACCACTTTGCAACTTTACATTACTTGCATTTGACACTTTTTATATCAAGTGAAAACTAAACACCACAGGAAAACGACTCTGAGATAACAAAAATTGAGAGAGGTTATTGTAGAGGGGTCCAACATGATCCCATAGGATTAGGCGGAGTGTTCATAAAAGTCACAGTTTTTGAGTAATAGCTCGTCAAAGTTTGCGTCACTTTTGCACATTGGACCCTTAAGGGATCAAGCCGGTTGAATGTAGTTTAGAGTGATTCTGCGTGTTTGGGTGTGAAAGAGAACCATGCCTAGTGTAAATGTACCCATCTGGATGCATTCAAATAGTTTGTTTGGTGACACAAGTTGCAGAACAAAAGTTGCACCACTTTACAACTTTTAACTACTTGCATTTGACAACTTTTTCCCCAAGTAAAAATCCGCCACCATGGGAAAACCACTCTAAAATAGCAAAAATTGAGAGAGGGTTTTGTAGAGGGGCCAACACAATCTCATTGGATCAGACGAGAAGTTTTTAAGCATCATGGTATCTGAGTAACAACATGTTGAAGTTTGCAGCCATTTTGCACTTTGGACTCTTAAGGGATTGATCCAGTTGAACGTAGCTCAGAGCAATTCCGTATGTTTGGGTGTGAAATAGGACCATTCCTAGTGTAAAAATACTTATTCAAATGTGTTGGAACAGTCTGTTTGGTCACATGAGTTGCAGAATGAAATTTGCACCACTTTGCAACTTTGCACTACTTGCATTTGACACTCTTTCCATCAAGTGAAAATCTGCCACCATGGGAAAAAATACTCTGAGATATCAAAAAATGAGAGAGGTTTTTGTAGAGGAGACCAACACGATCCCATAGGATTAGACGAGAAGTTTCCAAACTTCACGTGTATCCAAGTAACAACATGCTGAATTTTGCATTCATTTTGCACTTTGGACTCTTAAGGAATTGATCTAGTTGAACGTAGCTTGGAGCGATTCTGCGTGTTTGGGTATGAAAGAGGACCATGCCTAGTGTAAAAATACCTATTTAAACATGTTGGAATAGTTTTTTTGGTCACATCAGTTGAAGAATGAAAGTTGTACCACTTTGCAACTTTGCACTACTTGCATTTGACACTTTTTCCATCAAGTGAAAATCTACCACCATGGGAAAACCACTCCAAAATAGTGAAAAATGAGAGAGGTTTTGTAGAGGGGCCCAACACAATCTTGTAGGATCATACGAGAAGTTCCTAAGCATCATGGTATCCGAGTAACAAGATGCTGAAGGTTTCATCCATTTTGCACTTTGGACTCTTAAGGGATCGATCCAGATGGTTGAACGTAGCTCAGATTGATTCCACGTGTTTGGGTGTGAAAAAAGACCATGCCTAGTATAAGTATACCTATTAGGATACATTGGAATAGTCTGTTTGGTCACATGAGTTGTAGAACGAAAGTTGTACCACTTTGCAACTTTGTACTGACACTTTTTCCATCAAGTGAAAATACGCCACCAGGGGAAAACCACTCCAAAATAGAAAAAAATGAGATTTTTTTAGAGGGGCCCAACATGATCCCATAGGATCAGATGAGAAGTTTCTAAGCATCATGGTATTCAAGTAACATGTTGAAGTTTGCACCATTTTGCACTTTGGACTCTTAAGGAATCAATCCAGTTGAATGTAGCTCAGAGTGATTCCGCATGTTTGGGTGTGAAAGAGGACCATTCCTAGTGTAAACATACATATTCAGACAAGGAATAGTCTGTTTGGCCACACGAGTTGCAGAATGAAAGTTGAACCACTTTGTAACTTTCAACTACTTGTGTTTGACAATTTTTTCCCCAAGTGAAAATCCGCCACCACGAGAAAACCACTCTGAGATAGTGAAAACCGAGAGAGGTTTTTGTAGAAGGGCCCAACATGATCCCATAAGATTAGATGAAAATTTTCTAAGCATCACGATATCCAAGTAACAACATGTTGAAGTTTGCACCATTTTGCACTTTGGAATCTTAAGGGATCGATCCAATTGAACGTAGCTCAGAGTGATTCTACATGTTTGGGTGCAAAAGAGGACCATGTCTAGTGTAAAAATACCTATTTAGACATGTTGGAGTGGCCCATTTGGTCACATGAGTTATAGAACGAAAGTTGCACCATTTTGCAACTTTCAACTACTTGCATTTGACAACTTTTTCCCTAAGTGAAAATCCGCCACAATGGGAAAACCATTTTGAGATATCAAAAACTAAGAGGATTTTTTGTAGAAGGTCACAACACAATCTTGTAGGATCAGACAAGAATTTTCTAAGCATCACAGTATTCGAGTAACAACATACTAAATTTTGCAGCCATTTTGCACTTTGGACTCTTAAGGGATCGATTTGGTTGAACGTAGCTCAAAGCGATTCTGCATGTTTGAGTGTGAAAGAGGACCATTCCTAGCGTAAATGTACCTATTCAAATGTGTTGGAACAGTCTGTTTGGTCACACGAGTTGTAGAACGAAAGTTGCACCACTTTGTAACTTTGCATTGCTTGCATTTGACACTTTTTCCATCAAGTGAAAACTGGACACCACAGAAAAACCACTTTGAGATAACAAAAACTGAGAGAGGTTATTGTAGAGGGGCCCAACATGATATCATAGGCTTAGATAGATATTTTTTAAGTGCCATGGTTTCTGAGTAATACCTTATCAAAGATTGCTGCACTTTTTCACTTTGGACCCTTAAGGGATCAAGTTGGTTGAACGTAGCTCAGAGTGATTCTGCATGTTTAGGTGTGAAAGAGGACCATGCCTAGCATAAATGTACCATGCATAGCGTAAATTTACCATGTACTTAGAATAAAATCAATAAAATTAATTGTTTCCTTGCATTTTTCTATATTTTTACCAGAAATTTGATGTTTCCTTGAACTGTACGGTTTCGTACAAGGTGATTGTGTTCTCTTTTTCAATCTCTTTGTGTTTTTATAGACCCAATACATATTTAGAAACCCATTTTGGTGTTAGGGTGCTTATTTGGTGAAAGGGAATAATTTTTATGGGGTTTGTGTTTTTGCCTCTATAGATTTTGATGGAAAAGGGCATGAAAAATGTGGTTTCACCCTAGGGTTTGATAAAATATTACATGTAGAGGTTCATTGATTGTCTTTTGAGTTTTTGCAAGTGATTTTAAGAAGGTTTGAGGTGGTGGCATGTTCTGGTATGGTGTGGAACCATTCCTTTGAATAAACCCTCCTCATGCTAGCATAAAATAAGGGTTTTGTGGTTTGGCATGGTGGTGTGAGTTTCTCTTGAGATAAATTGTGGATTTGAGGGTTTGGATACATGAGAATTGCTGCCCCAACAAGTTTAGGAGGTTGTTGAATGTTTAAAGGTATGTTCCTTTGTAAAATAGGCCTAGTTAGCTTAATGAGGACAATGGAGGTCATTTTTTATGCACATGTTCCAAGACAGTCACTATTTATTTTGAAGTATGTGTTGTAACTCAATAATGGCTATCTAGATCAGTCATTTGTTTGTGAAGTCATTTGAGAAGTTTGTGCGAAAAGGTCTAAAACTAGGGTCTGCTGACCTACTAGACAAGGTAGAGGGAAGAGTTAAAATTGAAGAGATAGAGAGTTGTTTGTTGAAAATTTGTTTGAAACTCATTCATTTGAGGTTTTGTGAAGATTGACACCCCTTGCTTACATATTCAAATTCAAAAACACCTAATTTTAATCCATTCCAGTGACCTACTTAACCCTACATTAGTGGAATGACAATCTTATCACTTAATGGACTCTCAAAACCCTGTTTTGAGGGTTACAAACCAAATATGATAATGTTGCAAATACAAAAAACATCATCCTTTATTTACTAATTTTGCAATTTTGCAACTAATGCAAGTTTTGCATTTTTACACCAAATGACATCTTTTGTGCAATATCACTTCTCTAATCACCTAATTACCTCTTTGAGACTGTGAATACATTACATATGACCTTCACATGACCTTCTTCACATTATTTACATTTCAAAATTCAAAATTTTCAAATTTTCCTATTGAAGGCATTTAGAGAACAAGGTGCTTCTGCACCAAACATGAACTCCAAAATTACAATATTTGAGTAAATCTCATTACAATGCCTTAGGTATTTCATTCTAATAGAACTTTTACAATGTCACTCATACATTCGATATTGTCTTTAAATGTATACATCATAGGTGCTCATTATAAGGTTAACTTCAATTGACTAACTTGAGATTCCGTTGCTAATCTTCACACACTCTTTTATAATGGCTTCAAATCATAATTGAGATTTGTCAAGATCATCAAAATAAGGATGTTGCATTTCTTTTTTGGCTAAGATTCTCTTTGATGGCTCATAAATTAACATTTTCTACAATGAGAGACCTATCAATTTTTAGTATTTTACTTACAAATACACAAAGTAAAAGAGAAAAAGAAAGAGGATCCAAAATGGAAATGAAATGAAAATAGATGGAAGGCACTTACAAATAGGCATGCCAGTCTCTCAACTTAGTCACTCCTGGTCATATATCTTCACCGTGAGTTCCAAGATACCTATTGCACACAACACCTCTCATGAGTATACTAAGTTGAAATTTGAGATGCTCTTATAATGTCTAGATCATAGCTGCTAATGATAAGGTTAAATTCAAATGAATAACTTGAAATTCCTTCACCAAGATTTGCACACACTTTTGTAATGGCTTAAAATCATGATTGAGATTTGTCAAGATCGTCAAAATAAGGATGTTGCATTTCTTTTCTGGCTATGATTCTCTTGGATGGCTCATCAATCTGCATTTTCTACAAGGGGACACCAATCAATTTTTAGTAGGTTACTTACAAATAGGAAAAGTAAAAGAAGATGATAGAATTTCCTTCAAACAAATTAATTTTCATACAAGTATAAATTAATAAAAACTGATGTGCATACTTTCAAATTAATCCAACAAACCATCTAGGTCTGCTCTACTCTTTATTGTGTCAAGTATTGCCTTGTGGTCAGACTCACGGACCTTCCACTAGACATTGTTCAAATGTCTACCCCCATAATTGGTCAAACAAACATTGGATGCCATGACAAGGTTTGAGTAATAAAGAATCTTACGATGCATGTCAAAGTCCTAAAACAACCAATGTTTAACACTCTTATGTGGGTACCTTCTAAGGCACATTCCGGTAACAACAACCGATCCAGTAAGGTGTTCGATGTTTTCTCCATCTATAATTGGGGCCTCCAGTTTCTTTTTGGCCTCAACACAATGACACAAGTAATAGTTTTTTCCCTCTTCATTGTCTTCATTTGTAGTAACTGCATAAACTTTCCCTGCATTGATATGTGCAACAAATCCCTTGAAATTAGTCAACTCGCTCTCTCTCACTCACTCACTCACTCCTATCTCTGTCCCCTCTACCCTCTACCCTTAACCCCTATACCCTCAACCCTTAAACCATAATTCTATCTCTCTCCCCTCTACCCTCTACCCTCTACCCTTATACCCTCTATCCTCTATCCTCTATCTCTCTCCCACTCCCTCCCTCTCTCTCTCTCTCTATTTCTCTCGGTCTCCCTCCTACCGCCTCTCCTCTCTCGCTCCCTCTCTCTCACTCACTAGCCCTATCTCTCTCCCTCTCCCTCTACCCCTTAACCTCTATACCTCAGCCCTTGAAGCCCTAGTTCCTGTTCTCTCCCCTCTGCCCTCTGCCATGTATATGCCCTCTATCTCTCTCCCACTCCCTCTCTCTCTCTCTAGATCTCTCTCGAGTCTCTCCCTCCTACCCCCTCTCCATCTCTCAAATCCATCTCTCTCACTCAATCACTCCTATCTCTCTCCCCTTTACCCTCTACCCTTAATCCATATACCCTCAACCCTTAAACCCTAATTCTATCTCTCTCCCATCTACCCTCTACCCTTAACCCTTATACCCTCTATCCTCTACCCTATATCTCTCTCCCACTCCCTCCCTCTATCTCTCTTGAGTCACTCCCTCCTCACTCCTATTTCTCTCCCCTCTACCCTCTACCATTATACCCTCTATCTCTTTGCCACTCCCCCCCTCTCTCTCTCTCTCTCTTACCCCCTCTCCCACTCTCAACTCCCTCTCTCTCACTTGCTCACTCCTATCTATCTCCCCTCTACACTATACCCTTAACCCTTATACCCTTAACTGTTAAACACTCAGCCCTAAACCCTAAACCCTCAACCCTTAAACCCTCTACCCTCCACCTTCAATTGTCTACTATCTACCCTCAACCCTAATCCTTGAACCCTTAAACCCTGAAACCCGCATAGCAAACTCTCTACCCTAATCTATCAACCCTCTTGAACCTTAAACCTTCAACCCTTAAACCATAATCCCCCAACCCTATACCCTCAATCCTATACCCTCTACCCTATACATTGGACCCTCGACCCTAATCCCTCAACCCCTATACCCTCTACCCTATACATTGGATGCTCGACCCTAATCCCCCAACCCTATATCCTTAATCCTCTACCCTCAACCTTAATCTATCAACTCATAAACCCTCTACCCACTAACCTCTACCCTATAAACCCTTAAAAACTCAAACCTAAACCCTAAACCCTCAACCCTTAAACCCTTAAACCCACATAGTAAACTCTCTACCCTAATCCCTCAACCCTCTTGACCCTTAATCCCTCAACCCTTAAATCCTAAACCCCCAACCCTATACCCTCAATCCTATACCCTCTACCCTATACAGTGGACCCTCGACCCTAATCCTTCAACCCCTATACATTAGACCCTCGACTGTAATCCCCCAACCCTATACCCTCAATCCTCTACCCTGAACCTTAAACCCTCTACTCACTACCCTCTACCCTATAAACCATTAAACACTCAACCCTAAAACCTAAACTCTCAACCCTTAAACCCTCTACCCTCAACCCTAATCCCTCAACCCTTAAACCCTCTACCCTCCACCCTCAATCCTCTACCCTCAACCCATTTCCTTGAACCCTTAAACCCTTAAACCCACTTAGTAAACTCTCTACCCTAATCCCTCAACCCTCTTGAACCTTAATCCCTCAACCCTTAAACTGTAATCCATCAACCCCTATACCCTCTACCCTATACATTAGACCCTCGACCCTAATCCCCCAACACTTATACCCTCAATCCTCTACCCTCAACCTTAAACCATCAACCCTTAAACCCTCTACCAACTACCCTCTACCCTATAAACCCTTAAACACTCAACCCTAAACCATAAACCCTCATCCCTTAAACCCTAAACCCTTAAACCCTCTACCCTCAATCCTCTACCCTCTACCCTCAACCCTAATCCACGAACCCTTAAACCCACTTAGTAAACTCTCTACCCTAATCCCTCAACCCTTAATCCCTTATCCCTCAACCCCTATACACTCTACCCTAAACATTGGATCCTCGACCCTAATCCCCAAACCCTATACCCTCAATCCTCTACCCTAAGCCTTAAAACCTCAACCCTTAAACCCTCTACCCACTACCCTCTACCCTATAAACCATTAAACACTCAACCCTAATGCATAAACCCTCAACCCTTAAACCCTTAAACCCACCTAGTAAACTCTCTATCCTAATCCCTTAACCCTCTTGACCCTTAATCCCTCAACCCTTAAACCCTAATCCCTTAGCCCCTATACCCTCTACCATATACATTGGTCCCTCAACCCTAATCCTCCAACCCTATACCCTCAATCCTCTACCCTCAACCTTAAACCCTCAACCCTTAAACCCTCTACCTACTACCCTCTACCCTATAAACCCTTAAACATTCAACCCTAATCCCTCAAACCTAAACCCTTTGTATACACTTAAAAATGGTCATATCACATTGTCTGGTAATTAATTAAATATTTTTAATATTTAATTAAAATCTTTTGATTCTATCTACGTATAAATAAATTTAAATAATTTATTTATATTGTTCATGATTTCATTTCGATTAGATATTTAATCACCTTTTCATATTCATTTCTTAATTAATTAAATAAATGTTACAATTTATTTATATTAATTATCATATAATCTTAGTTTGAATATTTTATTCAAATAAAGATTAAAATATTATAATTCTTCTAAATATCATTTATAATTAAATATTCCAAAATATTTGATTATTTCCTCTAATCCAATATTCATTTTAAAATCATTTCAAAATTCCTCCAATTCAATTCAAAAATCTATTCATAATTAAATATTTCCAAAAATATTTAATTAAATTCTTCTAAATATTTCAAAAATCTTCTAAAGTCACATCATGATTAAATATTACAAAATATTTAATTAATTCTTCTATAGTTTTCAAAAATCAAAAATCAAATATCAAAAGTAATAAATAAAATTAAATAAATTTAAATATTTATTTAATTTGGGATTTATCTTCAACTCCCGGGAAACAAACTGCCAAAACAGAAAATTAAATTTCTCTGTTCCTGTGCAGGTTTGTTCCCGTGGGTTGAAGACAAGCTTCCATTCTTCTCTCCAACCTCTCAACCTCCCCCATTTTCTTCTCCAACCTCTCAATCTCTCACCATTCAAACTTACCAGACAATTCATAGCCATAGATTCTTGCCAGCAAGGATGAAGCCTGCAAAAATCTATAAATACAGCTGCCGGGAGCTCCAAAAGATATAGAATTTAGAAGCAAGTAAATTATAGGCAAAATTGCATAGCATTAGCATTCATAGAGCATTCTCATAGCATAGAATCATAGCAATAGCAGTAGAATCATGATACATCTCACTCACAGCTCCTGTGCATAATCACAGCCCCTGTCCATATCCGTATCAATAATTTCACTTTCATCATCATCTAGGATAGTTTTCCTTTGCATACTCGTTCTGCAGCAGCCATTTGGAGAAGCTTACACAATCTGAGAGCCAAAAGCTTCAAAAGAATCTCTGTGGATAGAGAAAAATGGGACGGCACTGAAGAAGATTTTGTTTGCTTTTAAATTTAATTTAATTTCTTTAGTTTAAGGTTTCATTTAGTGTTTTATGTTTTCTTTTACATTTCAATTAAACACCATACACATTTTTGGCGCCCACCGTGGGGCACTTGCCCCTTTTTAATGTTTTGTTTGCAGTTTTTTGACAGGTTATAGGAAAAACAGCGGAATAGCGCAGACGACATGTTTTCGGAAGAACACTTCCAGTTTAGCGCCCGTGACTAATCTTTCAGTGCCCTTGAAGTCTGTTTTAGCGCCCGTGACTAGTCTTTCAGCGCCCGTGACTAATCTTTCAGCGCCCGTGACTAATCTTTCAGCGCCCGTGAAGTCTGTTTTAGCGCCCTTGAAGTCTGTTTTAGCGCCCGTAACGTTTATTTCAGCGCCTGTAATTTATTTTGCAGCGCAAATTTTTAAAGGACTGTAATCTGTAATCTGTAACTGTAATTTAATTTAACTGATTCCGACGCAGCCGTGGACAGTTAATAATTTTAAGCATAAAATTTACCAATCCTAGGGTAGTCATTTAAGGATAAAACAAAGCAATCCTAGGGTAGTCATCTAAAGGATAAAACAAAGCAATCCTAGGGTAGTCATCTAAAGGATAAAATTAACCAATCCTAGGATAGATACTTTATCTTTCAATTTGGGTTTAAAATTGAATTTTCTTGTTATGTGAAGCAACATCTTCACTTAGTTAGAAAATTTTTATTTTGGTGCTTAATAATTGAACCCTTGTTTGCTTTGTTCTTGGTGATAGGCCTATGCTCTCCCCTTAACTGGGTGATCAAAATGCCAAACTCATCAATTTTCTTTTATGCAATTTACTGCTTTATTAAAACCTTGTAGAGAGCCTGCTCTTGTGGGAAAAAGTACTCACCCAAGAGGAACGACTCAAGTGGGTTCAAGCCAAAGCCAGGCTATTCCACCCCACTATAAAATTTAAAGCAAAATTGGGGAAACCCTCTTTTGACGGTAGTGTGCATGATAACCATCCCCAAAGCCTTTGTTCTAAAGGTAGGGAGGTCTCTCGAGGGAGTCTATCATTTGCCGCACCGAACGGAAATCCTTACTACGAACCTAGTGTAGTAACTAACCGAGTCAGTATCCAAACATCATCTCAATCACAGTGCAGGGGAGGGAAGAATCTACCCCCAAGATACTCACCATATAACTGCCAAGGATTGTTTGCTCAGGGGATCCGGTATCCACTTCCGTCACTCTGAGTACGCACCTGGAAAAGACAAAAACACGGGCGCCCTTTCGGGGGTGACACGGCTGTGTGAGTCGACGCAGTTTTAAGATGTGGGTTGTTGATTGCTATGATGACCTACTTGAGAACTAAGAGTGAGTCTGTTTGAAGTGCTTGTCATGTGTAAAACCTGTTAAAACAATTTTTGAAAAACATTTTGGTTACACACTTGATGTTTAGAATAGGACTTAAAACAAACGTTTTTAACTTGTTTGATGTGTTTTCATTACATTAATTTAGATAAAGATCATCCAAAACACTCATTATCATATTGATCAATCTCATGTTACGAGATTGGAAATCTACAAAATTTGTAAAGAAATCCATTTCCAAAAGGATTAAGAAGCCAAAGAAACCTCTCAACCACAAGAAATTATTGAAGAAACAAAAATTCTTATATCAAAGTCGAAAAGTTTTACTTAAATATAGAACTTTTCTTCATAGGTATCATGATTGTGTTAGAGGTCTTTCAGATGATTATGCCATAGAGCCCTTGTATTCACAAGCTTATTTTCAAAGAAGAGCCCTTTCTCAAAGGCATAACCATAGTCAACGCATCCGTTTTAGTTATATTCCCCAACCAGCAATCGAATACTCTACTCGTCCAAATCAAATCTTACAATAGAGAACTTAGAAAACATTAGGCATCTATCATTAAATCCATCTTTTTACAAAGCCATGATCAAAACTTCATAAAGTGCAACAACCATCCTTTTCTAGATCTTTTGCTTATATTCCCACCAACAGGATTTTCATCCTTTCACTTAGGGAACAACACAAGCTACAAGATTAGAAAATTTTGTATAAGTCATAGAATTTTCATTCTATCTTGACCTTCATACATACCACATCAATTGCACTATTTAACTCTTTTGATCAAAAGCGAGTAAAATTTTGATACAAATCTATGCCTGTCTTCACAAGATCTCAAAAACAAATGGAAAAAGACGAGGGAGAAACTACAACTAATAAAATGGGTGATCGAAATGAAAAAGAAGAGGAAACATTTAATCTTGATGAGATAACGGAAGAAAAGCTTCAAGAAGCAGAACAAGATCCTCAATTCCATACTCTTATGGAGAGAATCCTAGAACGTAACAAAGAAAAAATATTTTCTTACATTAGCTAATCAAGGAGCTAAGTTGCCTCACACCTTTGACATAGAGGGGATTAAACAAAATCCTGAAAATCCTCCTAATGACTTTAGTGCTCTTAACCAACAGATAAAAGAATTACAAGGGCAAATAAAGGAAATGCAAGGAGGTACAACAAAGAAATATGTTTTGGAAGACATATCTCCTTATCCATTTGATAGGAGTCTTCAAATGATTCCATTTCCAAAACATTGCGAAATTCCTAAGTATGATAGGTATAATGGAAAAACTGATCCCATAGACCATGTTAGGGATTTCCGAAACATGAGTCTTGAATTCGCCTATGATGATACTTACTTGATGCGATTATTTCCACGAAGTTTAGGCGTACAATCCATGGAGTGGCTTTCAAAAATCACTCCACCTATTAAAACTTTTGAGGAGTTGATAAATCAATTTATCTCACAATACTCCTACAATATTCAACATCAAATAACAATGCTTGATCTTTGTAAAGTGAAACAAAAAGTAGGAGAACCCTTTACTATATTTTTACAAAGATGGAGAAGGTTATTTGCACGATATTCTCGTCCTATTCCTGAAAAGGAAAAGATGGATATTTTTATCAATAGCCTTGATCTAGAATTAAGCTATAGGCTTAACCTTCATTGTCCTCATAACTTTGAAAAACTGATTGAAAATGCAATCACTATTGAAGGGGCCTTGGTTAAAAGGGGAGTGATAAAACTTGATAATCCAAGTACATCAAATCAAAACAACGATAAAACAAGGTTTTGGAATAGAAACAAAAATGTTGTTAATGATGGTATAGTGGATGCCAATAATTTACGAACAAGGCCATCCGTTTTCAATCTATCAAGTGTTCCAAGAAACAATTCACAAGGAAATACAATACAACAAGGAAACAACAATCAACAAGGACAAATTTCCAAGCAAGAGAACATAACCAATCAAAATACCAATCAAAATCATGGTAATTTCAATAATAATCTTGGCAATGCCCAAATATCAAATCCGTCTAGACCTTCATTCTTTTCAAATCGACGGACTTTTACTGCTTTGGGTCAATCTCTTGAATCTGCTCTCAAGGAACTTCTTGATAATAAGGTTATCACTTTACCACCACAAAGAGATTATGAGCCACGAAGTTAAACCACCATCATGGAATGACTCGTATTATTGCAATTATCATCGATGTAAAGGCCATAGGACAAACAATTGTCAAGCTTTGAAAAATCTAGTACAAGATTTAATTGACAATGGTACTATTACAATTGAGGGACATCATACCAATGATGATCATCAAGCATTCAAAGATCCTTTGCCAAATTACCAAAAGGGGGAAACATCGGATACCAAAGCCAAAAGCATACATAATGTTGAAGACAATATAATCCGCCATATTTACACAGATGATAATCGGATTAATGTTATCAAAATTAAAGGAAAACAAGAATATCAACAGGTTAATGTAACAACAAGAGGTCAAGCAAAGGTTGTTTTAAAAGGAAGTTCGTCTAAAACAACTATTTCTTCTCCAACTCAATATAATCTGGTTGATCAATTGAGAAAAACATCAGCTCAAATTTCTATTCTTGAACTTCTTAAAATATCCCCTATACACAAAAATATTTTAGAAGAAGCGCTTGTGAACACAACTGTTGATACTGATCTAGATGCAAACAGATTTCAAGCCATGGTAGGACATTTGTCTTCCCCCACTTGTCTTTCATTTTCCGATAAAGATGATGCTTCTATGACACATCCACATAATTCCTCGCTCTATCTTGAAGTCATGATCCATAAACATCGAATTAGACGTGTCTTAATAGATGGAGGAGCCGGTTTGAATATTTGTACCTTAAAATTGATAAATGCCTTAGGAATTTCAGAAAATGAAATTGATTCACGAAGGAAGATAACTATTAAGGCATATGATGATGAAGAAAGAGCTTCTAAGGGATTAATATTGCTACCTATCAGAGTGGGACCTGTTGTGAAGAATACTTTTTGTCAGGTTCTAGATCGAGATTTGTCTTATAACATACTTTTGGGTCGTCCGTGGATTCATGATATGCAGGCCGTACCATCAACATATCATCAATGTATCAAGTTTCCATATGATGGACAAGAAATAACCATACAAGCTGATTACAATAGTACCCAAACTTGTTCCAATCTTAGGGTGAGTCAAGATGTCTTTGTGCCACACAATAGAGAAGCTCTTGTTGTTTCTTCTTCTAATCTACAAGTCCAATTGCAAGAATTGACAAACAATCTTGATACTAAACTGAAGTTTAAAGACAAAGGGGTAGGTGAATATTCACTATCTCTTTCTACTTTACCTCCTTCTCCAAGATCACATGGATTACCAACTTTATCAAATCAAAAGATTGCAACTGCTTCTACATCTCAAACTTCCGTGCCAATCACAAAGTTTGATGGAAAATTCATTAGAGTTAATACCACTGAAGAAGAAGCTGAAGATAGGGACATCTTAAATTGGCTATACAAAGATGAAGATGAATCTCTCTTGCACATTAAGTTACCTAAAGAACAATATGGTAAAGGGTACGCTATCATGCAAAAGATGGGTTATGAAGGAAATGGTCCTATAGGGAAATGAAGAGAAGGAATTGTGGAACCAATTCAGCCTATTTCAAAGCATTCAAGTGATAAAACAGGACTTGGATATGGTAAAGATAAAGAAGAACTTACTTCACAGCAGACATCATTAGTTCATAAAGGAGAATCTGTGTCAGATAAATCTCATGAATCAGTTTTCCAATTGCAAAATAGTTCAGATACTGATTCTAATGAATATGAATGGGACACCATTTATAATGATGAATTCTGGAAGGATAAACAAGTTGATACTATACATAAATATGCACCTGTTCTTATACAAGGAGAAGGTTCAAGGCCTCCACTCGATTATATTTTACAAAGCGATCATGACTCAAGTGAGGAAGAATCAGATTCTAACGAGATGGATAATCAACAGGAGAATACCATCACAGACCTTGTTTACCATGAGGATGACAACCACATCATGACTTTGACAATTCAAGACCTTACCCAACCTAATGATCCTATGCCTTTAGTTTATCCAGAACTTATAGATTGGGACATTGACGCACCTATCCATATTCCTACATTCAGTAATGATGAAGATGTTATAACTTTTCTTTGTTCCTCAAATGAAGAAAACAATTGTTTCATTCAAGAATCTTATACTCATGATTTTGACAAGGAGAGTGTCAAGTCTCTTAGCTGCAAAATAAATGAAATAAAAGATGGATCTATTGATGAAAACCGAAAAAAGGCAGTGATAGATCAAAACAAGAGAAAAATAAAGAGCGAATCTGACAGTGAAAACCTTTCTGAGGCATTGAAGGATGAGAAACTTGACACTCTTCCCAAGTATTATCATGAAAGATCTTCTATTTTGATTGAACCAACGGAATCAATCAACATAAGTACACCAGAGCAGCCAAAAGTTGTGCAAATTGCAGCATCATTAACAGTTGAAGAAGTCCAGAAATTCATGCAATTCTTGAAGGATAATCAAATTAACTTTGCTTGGTCATATGTTGATATGCCAGGGTTAGATCCTAATTTGATAATGCATCATTTATCTATCAAACCTGGGATAAAACCTGTAAAGCAAAAGCTCAGAAAGATGCATCCACATGTTGCATTATTGGTCAAGGAAGAATTAAAGAAGCTTTTAGATGTTGGATTCATTCGAACTATTGACTATGCAGAATGGATTTCAAACATTGTACCTGTTTCAAAGCCAGATGGAAGGATCAGAGTTTGTACGGATTTCAGGGATTTAAATAAAGCATGCCCTAAAGATGATTTTCCTTTACCTAACATAGATTTGATTGTTGACTTAACTGCTGGACATGCAATGTATTCATTAATGGATGGATTCTCAGGATACAACCAGATAAAAATTGCACCAGAAGATCAAGATAAAACAGCGTTCACATGTCCTTGGGGTACTTATTGCTGGAATGTAATGCCATTCGGGTTAAAGAATGCTGGAGCTACTTATCAAAGAGCAATGACAACTATTTTTCATGATATGATGCATACATTCATGGAAGATTATGTTGACGATTTACTTGCTAAATCTCATACACGAGATGAACACCTAGAAATATTGTCAAAAATCTTTGTCAGAATGGAAAAATTCAATGTTCGACTGAATCCAAAGAAATGTGTCTTCGGTGTTACATCTGGAAAACTCCTAGGGTACATTGTTTCAGAAAAGGGTATAGAAGTTGATCCAGAAAAGGTACAAGCTATAATGGACATGCCTCCACCATGAAATATCAGTCAATTAAGATCCTTGCAAGGAAGATTACAGTCCATCAGAAGGTTTATAGCTCAACTAGCAGACAAAAGCTTGCCATTCACACATTTATTGCATAAAAATGTTCCATTTAAATGGGATGACAAATGTGAAGCAGCATTCAATCAGATCAAGCAATATCTTACACATCCACCAGTTCTAATTCCGCCTATTCCAGGAGAGCCGCTTATACTCTATATTTCAGCAATAGAAGTATCTTTGGGTGCATTGCTAGCACAAGAAGATTCTACAGGTAAAGAAAGGGCTATATATTATATCAGCAGAACTTTAACAAGACATGAGTTAAACTACAGTTTCATTGAAAAAGCTTGTCTTGCAGTAGTGTTTGCTTCTCAAAAGTGGCGACATTATATGTTGACTCATACAGTTAAGCTGATAACAAAGATAGATCCATTGAAATACCTATTAAGCAGAGCCACTTTAACATGAAGACTTGCAAAATGGGTAATGATCTTAAGTGAGTTTGATATTCACTATGTAGATCGAAAAGCGATTAAAGGACAGGTCATTGCAGATCAGTTAGCTGAAGCTCCTTTACAAGAAGACAATCCAATGCATATTGAGTTTCCTGATGCAGATGCCTTTACAGCAACAATTCAGAGACCATGGGCATTATACTTTGATGGATCTTATACACAATATGGCTCGGGGGCAGGGATTCTTTTTGTTACACCTGAAGGACATACCATCTCACGATCATATCGGTTGATGTTTCCTTGCACAAATAACATAGTAGAATATGAGGCATTACTCATAGGATTAAAGATAGCTTTGGAATGGTAGATTACAGATCTGGAAGTTTATGGTGATTCACAACTTATCATTAATCAAATTAATGATGATTATCAAACCAAAGATGATAAGTTGCTACCATACAAAAACATGGTGGATGATTATAAGAAATATTTTGTGTCAATCAAATTTTCACAAATATCAAGAATTGACAATAAAGCTGCAAATGCAATGGCTACCATTGCTTCTTTATTACAAATATCAGAAGATCAAACCAAGTATGAATTCTTGGTGGAACAATTGTTTTCTCCTGCATATGATAATCCTGAAACCCAAGTTATATGTCATTTGACTGGTTCCGATTCACCCTTATATGGAAAAACTTATACCTATTTGAAAGATAACATCTTGCCTTCAGATTTATCCCGAAACCAAAAATGGAATTTCATTCGTCAATCATCCCGTTATACTTTAATTGCCAATATCCTTTATAGACGTGGTCTTGATGGTACACTCCTTAGATTTCTTGAACGTGACGAATCTGAAAAAGCCTTACAAGAGGTTCACGGTGGTATTTGTGGAACTCACTCAAGTGGTTTGACCTTAGCGAAGAAACTTGTCAGAATGGGATACTATTGGCCTACCATGGAGCAAGATTCTTTTACTTTTGTTAAGAAGTGTTCTAAATGCCAGATCCATGGGAATCTTATTCATGCACCTGCACAAGAATTGCAGCCTTTTATTTCAACATGGCCCTTTTCTCAGTGGGGATTAGATCTTGTTGGAAAAAATACATCCTTCATCGTCAAATGGTCATAAGTTTATCATCACAGCTACTGAGTATTTTACAAAATGGATTGAAGCTGTTCCTCTAACAACAGTGACTGGTAAACAAATATCTTCATTTATCCTGAATTACATTATTTGTAGATATGGAATTCCTAATTCTATTGTTACTGATAATGGAAGACCTTTTAAGAATCGGGATGTTGATGAACTTTGTGAAAGATTTCATATCCAACACAGGTACTCTACACCTTATTATCCACAGGGTAATGGTCAAGCAGAAGCTTCTAACAAAACCATTTTGAAGATATTGAAGAAGACAGTAAATGATGCTGGACGTGATTGGCATGTTCAACTCAACCCAGCTTTGTGGGCATATAGAACTAGTATTCGCACACCAACAGGAGCTACACCATATGCTTTAGTCTATGGAGCAGAAGCGATCTTACCATTGGAAGTTGAAATACCTTCGCTTAGGGTTTCACTTAAGGGATTGATAAGTGATGAAGACTACCGAGTTTCTCGCCTTCAAGAACTCGAACTGTTAGATGAAAGACGCCAACATGCAGCTGATCACTTGAAAGGTTATCAACAAGTCATGTCTCATAGTTATAACCATAGAGTTAAACCACGGGCATTTCAAGTGGGTGACTTAGTTTTGAGGGAAAATCCACGTAATCAGCAAGATAGAGAAAAGAAAGGCAAATTTGAACCTAATTGGCTTGGTCCATTTGTCATTATAGCAGCATATGGTTCTGGAGCATATTAGTTATCCACATCAGAGGGGGACCTGTTTGAAGAGCCAACCAATAGTATTCACCTTAAGAAGTTTTATGTCTAAAAAGTCTTGAAAAAATCAAAAAAAAATCATAAAAAGTCCTGAAAAAATCATAAAAAAATCCTGAAAAAATCATAAAAATCATAAAAAATCCAGAAAAAATCAAAAAAATCATAAAAAATCCTGAAAAAAATAAAAAAAAATCAGAAAAATCTTGAAAAAGTGCAATAAAAACAAGTGGTGAAAACTTGGCAAACAAGCGCTACTTGTGATCGAAATGGGCTCCTCCATTTATTAGTTTATGTCTTATTTTCACTTTAGGCATCATTCATCCACGTCTATCATCTGTAAATATCTTTCATTATCCATACCATGTAGTGGGAATCTTTAGGTTTCATCATGGCTTGATGAAATTTGTACATATCTTTTATCTTTAGGTTGTGTTTACATTGGGGGAAAAACGCAGAAACATACAAGAGAGGGGCAACGAGCTTTCAAAATATCACAAGCAGACAAATAACAGCTTGACAAAACAAAATGAACATTGTCAAATCAACTCAATCACAAACATGTTTATGCCAATAACATGATCCAAACAACTATCGAAGTGAGAATATCAATGATGATAACCAAATTGGATGATCTTAATCTAAATAAATGTTTGAAATGCCTTAAACAGGATTTGAATGGTTGTTTGATTTTCTATCATATCTCTGGAGTAATTCGATGATGTACTGAACTAGAAAAGCAAGGAAGGAGTATGATTTTTCTTTGTCTTTTGTTTGTGAGGAAACTCATTAGTACTATGCAAATTGGTCGCGAGACATGCTCTACTATGGATCATGGATGACATTTCGGAATTTGCATGGGAAAAGGATTAACTCTTGTCTGTTTATGCAAGCAATACTCAGGTCATCTCGGTTCAATTATACCTAGATGCTTGTATTAACTTGCTATATTAAAAATCATGAAAGCAATACTCAGGTCATCACTGGTGCTAACATACCCTTTGATGCTTGTATTAACTTTCAACATTTCAAAGCTCTATGATGATACAAAAAGCATGTATAAACTCTCCAAATGGCAATATTGTATGAATGTCCTGCATGGTTAGTATAGGTTGCATTCATGTTAGAATTTGCATCTTGCATTCATAGATTCCTAAAAGCTGGCAAAAAAAATCAAAGATTTATATCTCCTCAAATATGACTGAGTATATTTTGACGTTCACAAAACATCATACATTCATTCATTTATCATAAACATCATACATTCATTCATTTATCATAAACATCATACATTCATTCATTTATCATAAACATCATTTCATAAATTATTGCATTAGAAAATCATCTATCATAAACATCATACATTCATTCATTTATCATAAACATCATTTCATAAATTATTGCATTAGAAAATCATCTATCATAAACATCATACATTCATTCATTTATCATAAACATCATTTCATAAATTATTGCATTAGAAAAACATTTATCATAAACATCATACATTCATTTATCTCATACCATCATGTATATAAATAATCATAAATCATGAAGCTATCATATAGTACACATCATATATATATATCATGTAAAATCATCACTGCATTTCATATATTTCAAAAATGAATGTCAAAATGTACAAGGATGTCAAAATACAAATGATATAATATCATAAAAAATGTGATCATCTAACGGTGTATACAAAATGTCTCAACAGAATATCATAAAAGAGATCATATATAATGCACTAGGCAGAGCTATCCTGTGATGGAGCTGGCCTAGGACCTGTACCACCTGCCCCTGATGGACCTGTATCACCTGCCCCTGATGGACCTGCTCCGCCTGACCCCGGTGGCCCTCTAGGAGGTAATGGCTGTGTCACACCCCTGCTGGTAGTACGAGAGCGACCATGAGTAGATCGTGACTGAGTGTAGCTCTCTCTCTGCTCAGCTGGGACTGCATCATGATATCTGGTGCGATAAAACTCTGCCTCTCGAGTAGCCCTCGTAACCTCTCTCATCATATCACCTGGCAAAGTGCTACCTGCCACTCTCTGTAGGCTATCTGCTAAGGCAATGGCCTGCTCACCCCGCTGTCTAGCCGCATCTCTCTCGGCAGTGATCGAAGTCACCTGACCCTGCAACTGTGAAATCAAGGCCTGTGCCTGTGATAGCTGAGCCTGTAAGCTCTGTACTGTGCTCTGCAGAGAGGATATCTGACTCGCTACTATCGGATCCACTGACGGAGATGGGTCAGTATGCCTCATCTGTGGTCCACCTCTGCCTGCCCTACCTCCTCTACCACCTCTGCCTGCCCTACCTCCTCTACTACCTCTCCTGCCGCCTCTCCTTCCACCCCTACCATCATCACCATCATCTCCATCTGAGTCATCATCTCCACTACCCTCCTCGTCATCACTGTCCTCTGAATCGTCATCACCCGACTCTGAGTCTCTCTGTCGATGTCTCTGTCCAATGACAGGAGCGACAGCCTCATCAGGATCAAACATACGTAGAGGAGGATGCTGTAGAACATACTGCACATACTCTGGTGTCGCCCCTGCATCCAGAACATCCGCCTGGTAGTCCCACATCTGTGCACCTAAACTGATAAACT
The DNA here is from genome assembly GCA_007258455.2 of Sequoia sempervirens. Classification (NCBI taxonomy): domain Eukaryota; kingdom Viridiplantae; phylum Streptophyta; class Pinopsida; order Cupressales; family Cupressaceae; genus Sequoia; species Sequoia sempervirens. The sequence continues at coordinate 20,925 of VDFB02359805.1, forward strand.
CTGCCACCGTTGCATCATAAGAGATCCGTGGGCCCCACACTACAAGCTCTGCCTGTCGCCGTGCATAAATAGCTGAACCAACAGGCATACCCTGAGTCCGACCAAACTGTCGCAATACACGTCCAGCAAGAAATCTCTCCAAGATCCATGTGGTCCGTCCAATCAAAAATCTGGAAGTGCATACAAAAGGCATCTCCCTCGCATCCTCTGGCCATGGCTCACAATCAAAATATGGCCTCCAGCATACTGTATCCAAACTATCTAAAGCCGCTGCCAATACACTAGTTTGCCCAGTCTAGGCTGAGCAATAATATGTGAATATCTCCATCTGTATGCTCGACCAGCTGGTCGCTCTCCTCGAGTCAATGGACGTAATACTGCAAAATGCTCCCATGCCCATATCTGTAGTAATGAGCATCCAACCGCAAAACTCTGGCCTCTACCATATACAATGTGATGTAGCTCGTCATATAGGTGGGCTAGCATACAGGTACCCCATGCATATCGTGTGCCCTGCATCACCATGCTCTCTAAGACACGACCCCATCCGATCGCGAACCCCTTCGACCTATGGTCGGGGCACAACACACCTCCAATGAATCCTGCAAGTACAGCTGGTAGTGGTGGATAGGCATCTGTAATCTCACCCCATGGGATGAAGTACCCAGCAATCTGATCATCTCTGAATATCCGTCTCAAAGCAAGAGTACCTCCAGCCTCTCGTCTGTCAAAAACAACAATCTCTCCCATCACTGGGATCCGTAGGATGCGATATACGTCCTCGGGAGTCACTGTAATCTCGCCGGTCGGTAAATGAAAGGTGTTGGTGTCGCTATGCCACCTCTCTGCAAGTGCTGTCAATAGAGCCCTATTGAGGCGAACCTCGGGCATATCAAGTAATGAAGTCAAACCACAAGCATCGATCACATCTCTATCAGACTGTAATAAATGTGGAATCAATGACCATGTGCTCGGGAAAGTCTCTCGTACCTGCAAGACACCTAGTCTCTCCTGCTCACATACATCATCAAAACAACATCAATATCAAATCATCTTAACGTATCAATGAATCAATCAAATTATTTGTTTTTCATCATCATGGAACGCAAATAATCAACATCAAGTTTCTTTCTAACAACTTTAGGAGAAAACTTATCTATCCTATTTGTTTTTAACAACTTTAAAAACAAATTTATCAGCTACTATTTGCTCTCCAACAATTTGGGAAACAAATTTATCATGTGGAACAAAAAGCGCTACAGAACTAATTGTGGGTGCTACAAAATTCCTTATCAGCGCTAAAGAAAATTTTGCGTTACAGAATCAATCAAGAGCGCTACAAAACTTATCATATGCGCTATGAAATATTTTGCGCTACAAGACAGATCAAAAGCGCTGTAATAAGTTTCAAGTGCGCTAAGAAATCAATAGCGCTACAATACATATCATATGCGCTACGAAATAGTTCACGGGCGCTACGATATTGTATGCGCTATAGAAAATTTTAAATGCGCTATGATACGCCTTAAGGGTGCTACAATATTAAACGCGCTATGAAAATTATTGATTGCGCTACGATAAACTTTAAGGGCGCTAAAACTCAATGTTTTTAAATTAAAACATTAAAAACGTGCGCAAAATGAAATTTTCAACAGACAGGGATTTACGAGACACATACCGGAGGTCCGTAGTGCGCTGGCCGCTGATGACGTCAGATACGCTCGAAACGGTGCAGGTGAACTGGAAGTGCCATGATTATCCACTCAGAGCTCAATATTTGCAAATTTTACTAGGTTAAAATTGAAAATGACATGGAAAATGACATTTTTAACCTATATAATGGAAAAATTGGGGCATTTTATCATATTTTCACATACCAGGGGCAATTTCTTCATCAAATTTTCATTTCATATCTTATCAGGGCAATTTCTTCATATCATAAGTTTCGAACGATAAATCGATATCTTTAAAATCATCAAAATTCAAAAATTCAAAAAAATAAAAAAAAATAATAATAAAAATAAAAAAAAATTCAAATATCGATTCATCGTTCGCGGGGGCATACATCTATCAACATTTCAAATCAATATTTGGGGCAAAATTTCAAAATTCTTTGAAGTAATGCATAAAACACATCACTTCAAAGAGGGGCAAAATGTATACACTTAAAAATGGTCATATCACATTGTCTGGTAATTAATTAAATATTTTTAATATTTAATTAAAATCTTTTGATTCTATCTACATATAAATAAATTTAAATAATTTATTTATATTGTTCATGATTTCATTTCGATTAGATATTTAATCACCTTTTCATATTCATTTCTTAATTAATTAAATAAATGTTACAATTTATTTATATTAATTATCATATAATCTTAGTTTGAATATTTTATTCAAATAAAGATTAAAATATTATAATTCTTCTAAATATCATTTATAATTAAATATTCCAAAATATTTGATTATTTCCTCTAATCCAATATTCATTTTTAAATCATTTCAAGATTCCTCCAATTCAATTAAAAAAAAATCTATTCATAATTAAATATTTCCAAAAATATTTAATTAAATTCTTCTAAATATTTCAAAAATCTTCTAAAGTCACATCATGATTAAATATTACAAAATATTTAATTAATTCTTCTATAGTTTTCAAAAATCAAAAATCAAATATCAAAAAGCAATAAATTAAATTAAATAAATTTTATTTATTTAATTTGGGATTTATCTTCAACTCCCGGGAAACAAACTGCCAAAACAGAAAATTAAATTTCTCTGTTCCTGTGCAGGTTTGTTCCCGTGGGTTGAAGACAAGCTTCCATTCTTCTCTCCAACCTCTCAACTTCCCCCATTTTCTTCTCCAACCTCTCAATCTCTCACCATTCAAACCTACCAGACAATTCATAGCCATAGATTCTTGCCAGCAAGGATGAAGCCTGCAAAAATCTATAAATACAGCTGCCGGGAGCTCCAAAAGATATAGAATTTAGAAGCAAGTAAATTATAGGCAAAATTGCATAGCATTAGCATTCATAGAGCATTCTCATAGCATAGAATCATAGCAATAGCAGTAGAATCATGATACATCTCACTCACAGCTCCTGTGCATAATCACAGCCCCTGTCCATATCCGTATCAATAATTTCACTTTCATCATCATCTAGGATAGTTTTCCTTTGCATACTCGTTCTGCAGCAGCCATTTGGACAAGCTTACACAATCTGAGAGCCAAAAGCTTCAAAAGAATCTCTGTGGATAGAGAAAAATGGGACGGCACTGAAGAAGATTTTGTTTGCTTTTAAATTTAATTTAATTTCTTTAGTTTAAGGTTTCATTTAGTGTTTTATGTTTTCTTTTACATTTCAATTAAACACCATACACACCCTTAAATCCTCTACCCTCTACCCTCAACTCTAATCCCTCAACCCTTAAACCCACTTAGTAAACTCTCTACCCTAATACTTGAACCCTTTTGACCCTTAATCTCTCAACCCTTAAACCCTAATCCCTCAGCCCCTATACCCTCTACCCTATACATTAGACCCTCAACCCTAATCCACAAACCCTATACCCTCAATCCTCTACCCTCAACCTTAAACCCTCAACCCTCAACTCTTAAACCCTATAACCTATACATTAAACACCCAACCCTCAATTCTCAACCCTCAATCCATAATTCCTCAATCCTCAATCCTCAAACCCTAAACCCTTAACCATGATACCCTATACCCTATACATTGGAATCTTAGCTCCAATCCTTCAATCATATGTACCCTTAACCCTAATCCCTCAACGCCTATACCCTCAACCCAATACCCTAATCCCTCAACCCTATAGGCCGTCAACCCTATACCCTCTATTCTGAACCCTCTACCCTATACATTGGATCCTCAACCCTCGTATATCTATGTCCCTCCATCCTCTTCTCTCCTCTCTATCCACCCATCCCTCCCTATCTACCCTAATCCATCAACCCTAAACCTTAAACCCTTAAACCCTTAAACACTGAACCCTAACCCTTGACCCTCAACCCTTAAACCCTATACCCTCTACCCTCAACCCAATACCCTCTACCCTAAACCCTAATCCATCAACACTAATCCCTCATCCCTTACACCCTTAAGTACAAGAAAACCCCCTACCCTAATCCCTAAATCCTCAACCCTTAAACCCTCAACCCTCTACCCTCAACACTTAAACCCTAATCCCTCAACCCCTATACCCTCTACCCTATACATTGGAACCTCAACCCTAATCCCTCAACCTTATACCCTATACCCTCAATCCTCTACCCTCAAGCCTTGACCCTCAACCCTCAACCCTCAACCCTTAAACCCTAAACCCTTAAAGCTTCTACCCTCTACCATATACATTAAACCCTCAACCTTCAATTTTGAACCCTCAACCCTTAATCCCTCAATCCTCAATCCTTAAACCCTAAACCCTCAACCCCTATACCCTCTACTATTTACATTGGACCCTCAATCTAATCCTTCAATCATATACCCTAAAACCTATACCCTAAACTCTCTATCCTCAACCCTAAACCCTTAACCCTAAAACCTTTAACCCTAAACCCTTAAACCTTCTACCGTATACCCTCAACCCAATACTCTCTACCATCAACCCTAATCCCTCAACCTTCAACACTTAAACCCAATTACCCTCAAAACCATCAACCCTATAGGTCCTCCACCCTAATCCCTCAACCCTATAACCTCAACCCCTATCACTTTATCTCTATCTATACATCTCACCTCTCCCTCCCTCCCTCTCTTTTGACGGATGATTTTGACGATCTCGACTTTATTTTTTTATTTTCCGACTTTTTTCCTCGATTTCTTTAAAATTTTTCGGGATCCGACCTTTCGATCTCTTTTCCGACTCGAGGTTCCGGATTGACTTGAAATTCTTTCCTGATCCTTTTCGAGTTCTTTGATTGATTGCCTGACTGATCCTGATGATTGACGGATTTCGGATCCTGACGATTTGTTTGACGCGCAGGATTTCTGGATGTCTGACTGATTGATGATTGATCCTCTGCCGATTTTGATCCTGATGATTCTGACTTTGAAGATTTGATTATAATCCCTCCCCCCCTTCCTGCCCCTTCTCCCCTCTTAATTCCCTGATCCCTCCCACCCCACCTGTCCCTCCCCACTGAACCCTTTCTCCCACTTCTCTGAACTCACTACCACCCCCTCTCCCTCTCTCCAAACTCTCTCTCTCTCTCTCTTAAAATTATCCCTCCCTATAAATACATACATAAATATACACATAAAAGGATAATACATATGTATATACAATCCTACATACATGTACAAGCATACATGTACATGTATGTATATACAATCTTACATACAAGTAGGCATACATACAATATACATGCATTGATACATACAAACATACATACATACATACATGACATACAAGCATACATGTGCATACAAACATACAAATATATAAAAATACATTCAATATGCATTTAACATAAAGCAAGACATAATGCAAGTGTGTTATACCATGCTCACGTTATGTCTTGCTAGACATGCTCCCCACAAACAAAAAAAACCATGTCAAAATTGACATATAACGTGAGCACGTTATAACGCGCTCATGTTATATCTTTATTTGGGAATCCCCAAGCCTTGGGATTGGTATTTTCCTTGGAATACCAACACAAAGGCTTGGAGAGCATTCCCAATGACCAGAGATGTGTTTTTTCAATTTCTACAATATTTCACATATTCGAGTTCATGCTCACCGTTAGGATTGCACATGGTTCAATATCAAGCAAATCAAACATCTGGGTAACGTTAGGTTCTCTCTTAGCTATCCAACGATGCAATTTTTTTCACTTTCTCACAATGTTAAGCCATTCATCCATAATTTCTTTTGTTTGTATGTCTCTTTTTTGGCAAAAAGTAGTGTTTGGTGTTTTTTTAGTTATAAATTAACCGTTCATCAAAATTTCAAATAAATTACATTTTTAGAAACTAGACTCCATTCTACAATTTTTTTTTTTAAATTCAATTAGTTTCCAAAATTTGTAGGGGTAGCATAGGAAAACAAATATTTTTTAGGAAGTGTCCACTTCGAAAATTAGTAAAAAATAAAATATTCATTATAAAATTATCAGAAAAATCATGCATCAACTACATACTGTTAGCTAACTTCTGACTGTGGTGATTTTAAAAATACTAAAAAAAATTTCACCATATGAGGGTCGTACAAGAGTTGCTATGTTATGTTTTTCTTTGAAAAATAGCACCAATTTGTGTACGTCCCTCATTTAAATCCCTTAATCTCAACCATTTTCAAAATAAATTAGTAGTTTAGAAAGTAGACTCAGAGCACTTGAATCCTTCTTTTTGTTCCATCTCAAAATTTTGAGTGTAAGTATCCTCAATTTCACATCCAAGGTCAGTATTTCCTGATTTTAGAAAAAAAGGGGCCACTTGAGACCTCTTTTTGGGAACCATCTTGGTGTACTTACCCTAGAAGAAAGGAAGAAAAGGATCCATTTTGCATCAGTCAAGGGAGTAGGAGGCATTACATTTTGTGTCAAATGGAGAAATGTAGCACCTCTATAGATTCTACAGGTAGGAATCTTGTTAGGATGATAACATGGCATGTAGAAGTTCATGCAACACATGCATGTCCCTCACAAAATTCCTCCATCGACATGAAAACAGGCTGTCGGGTGGATAGGGAAAGGTGGCAGATGTCGAGTTTGCATCATCAAAATTAAATTTTATAAGGTGAATGGTATGAAAATGAGGAACTTGCAAGGGTTGTAACTTCATGCAATTACAAATAACAAGGTACATAACATGGTTAAAGTGGATGCAAAAACTTATAATTTACAAGCCAAACATAACATTTCTAAATATCTTAGTAGTTTGATTCCATATTAAAAATAACCTCTACCTTGTAATGATAATGAAACTATCAATGCTCTATTTGGTGATGACTGGGGTTCATTATATTTTATACCTAATTTCACTAGGGAGTATACAATTTCACCATCAAAGCCCAAGGAGTTGATGCAATCTCATGTCAACATAACTCCTTCGAAAAATGGAAATCATCCAAATAGAATTGCATCTTCAAGTATATTTTTTGGTGATTATTGGGGTTCATTACAATTTGCACCCTTCTTTATGGGAGAGTACAAAATCTCACAATCTAAACCTAAAGAGTATTATGTTTCATTTATTCAATCCTCTTCTATAAAAATAAATCTAAAAACATTATCCCATGATGTTGATGGAGGCTCTTTAGCTTTTTTGCCTTGTGTGATTGAAATATCTAACCTTAATATTTCAACACCTAAAAAGGATTTTCATTCTTACAAAATAATCAATCATTCCCACAATCATCTAAACAAGACTTCCCTCCCTTCATCTGAGTTGAAAAAGCATTATGGGCTTGGATTTTAAATTATTTCCAAAATTGGATATAATAAAACCATGAAACAAGGAGCTAAGGTTCTTGTGAA